>ONZA01014210.1:8274-20276 GCA_900322205.1 Kewa caespitosa | reverse complement strand
CCTTTCTCTAGATGTGGAGTAGGAAGAATAGATGTGTTTGGAATGATTATGGAAGAGCAATACAAAGCCCTTACATAGTCCCAAGAAGACCTAGTAGGAAAAGGAAACAAATAGGCCCACGAAAAGAAACTCTTTCTCGCGATCAAAGCAGGCGCCCGATCGAGCACTTTTTCTAGTGCAAAGTCGCCCGATCGGGCGACACTTCCAGAGAGTTTGCTTCGTGCGTTCGCCCGATCGGGCACTTTTGCAGGTGTAGAGTCGCCCGATCGGGCGACACCTCCAGGGGGGATATTCAACTTTCTTCGCGATACATCATGAGTTATAGCCTCAACGTATCCATCATGATTGATGATGATCATGAGGTTTTGGGACACAAAACCAACAATTGTGATATATATATTTAATGCTGATTTGATAATAAAAAAAGAAAGGAAAGTAGCGAACGTAGGAAAGAAATGTCTTATAATTATTAGCCATGTTTGTAACAATTTCAAGATAAACTCATGTTGGCCTAGTGGGTAGAGTGTCCAATGCAAACCCAAAAATCCCGTGTTCGACTCCTTGAGGTAAGCATTTTTGGTGGCATGAATTGTGATAGCAAGGTTGAAACGAGTTGGCTCGCGAGTTGGCTCACGAGTTAGAGTCGAGTTAAATCAAGTTAGCGAGTTGAGTTGGGTTGAGAATCGAGTCGAGCCAAGCAAACGAGTTGAGTAGAGTTCAATCACGAGTTGAATTTTCTCAACCCTAGCTTGCCCTATTTGTCAATGATTCGAATCGGGTTCAAGTTAAGTTACTCGGCGAGTAGGTTCGCGTGAAGCACTATTGTTGGTGGCATTTTGTATTATGGGTTGCTTGACACCCATCAAGGAGAAGTTTGTAATCTTTGTGGTTTTGAGACTTGACTTCTTGATGAATATTAATTTGTTTATGGTCTTTGGCAAATGTGTTGTGTGCTCATCTCGTGCAAATATTCACTAGTAGCCATGTGAGCTTTAGCATAATGCAGCAAAGCATGAGACCAATTATCAACTCTTTGTATAGGTTGTTGGATTGATGGTGCAGAGGAAATAAGAATTCTTATTCTATTTCGAAACTTATATGCGGCGTCGATTTTTCATAACATAATAATGTGATGAGAATATAAGTTACAACTGTGATATATCGATCTTTCAGCTTTGGATTTGTAGAACATATTCTTCTTATTGTCCATAAAATCACAGACAGTCGACGTATTTCAAATCAAGGGTCTGAAGGAAACAACTTAGTGCTATTTGCAGGGGTGAGTTGCGTACTAACAACCCCCTTACCCTGACTTCACGGGAGCCTTATTGAGGCACATGGGTACTCTTAATGGAGCTAGGAGATTGTGATAGGCCTGCAATGTAAACCCAGGTATTTCCAAGAGTAAACAACTCCACAAGAAATACAAAGGAGGTTTTGGATCGGCACTTGGGGCTATGCTTCTGAAGATACTGTTGACTCATGTTCTTGGTACATGCATCAGAAGGTGCTTCAATAGTTGGAACTGTGATGAATGGATGTACAACTTATCCAATCATGGTCCTATTAAAGGTATTCGAGAATGGTCTGTGAGTCTTGAGTTTATGAGAACTGATTACTGCAGTGCCAGCACCACCTAGGTTCAGTTCCAAGGTCGCCTCACTTCCAGTGTTTTGCGGATCGTGGACCAGCCAAAGGGTGGGGCAGGTGGATTCCTGCCATGTATTGGGTGACACCTTTCCTCTGGGGTATGCTCTTTGGCGTAGGCCTAGTACCATATCCAAGAAATGTAAATCATATAATTGTGTCAAGCACCTTACCATTGGGTGAATCTTTAATTCCTCCTGTAGTATCTTAGGAAGTCTTAGGACCTAACTCCTTACCATTGGAATAGGTTTTCCTTCAGGAAGTTCAATTGTACTGTCGTAGTATCTGTTTTCTGCTATGTGCAGTGTCTGTAAAACCAATGACACGAAGTATTTACGAAATTGATGCAGTTGTGAATTTCTAGTTTATGTCAGGGTGATTGTTGGCGCAGAGGTTGTAGATCTTATGCTTGCGACTTGGCATGTTGGTTGTTGTAAAAGTTTGCTTGGGGTTCATACGAATGATGATGCTTGCGAAACTCAGAACATTTACATCTGAATATGATAGTGGTTAATAGGACGAGAAATGATAGTGTCCTGGAATACCCTTCCTTGGCAGTTGATTGCGCCTTAGAGAAATAGAGACGGCTGGTTTTTGTGAGATACAGAAACACTATCTAACCTTTTGTTTTGTCACAGAAAAGTAGAAAACATGCGTGCTCATATTTTTCATATTTTAAAGACAAGGTCAAGGGTTTGTTATGTCCATGACAGTCCACCCATCTTGGTACTGGGTGGCGTTGATATGGCTTCTCTTGGGCTCTTAACATCTTTACCAGATTTACTGTCTTATCAGTAATGGAAAAGGTTTAGTTAGGAGATCGTTTCTGTATTACTAAAGCAAGAATCAGAAATCAGACACTCGTGTACTATGTTATCTGTGTATTGCAATCACACCTTGTGAGTTGTGACTTTGTATTCGGTTTGCTGAGACACTGAAATCAGGGTGTTTATTGCTTCATTACCGATGCCATTGAGGTTTGAAGGTATCTGATGAACACGGTGTTACAGTTGCGAATTAACATATGAAAGGCCAAGAAAGTGTTTTTTTTTTTTTGGTGTGTTTTTTTTTTTGGTGTGTTTTTTTTTTTGTGTGTGTGTGTGTGTGTGTGTGTGATAGAGAAAGGCCAAGAAAGTGTTAGTTTATTGTCGTATTCATCTGTTGATATAGTTCTCAAGTTTCCCCAGTATCAATTCACATAATCATCGTCAAATTAACTTGATCCATCTATTATTTTAGCCCCATCATCATCATCTCGTGTATTAACATAATTTACCGGCTCTCCTTTTTGGCCTTGATGCTGTCTTCTTTTGGATCTGGCACATGAATTACATATTGTAACAGCCATAAATCATTTATCACAGGATGGTTCAAAATCTTCTCATAGAGGCATACTGTCTGCACCTCCTGTACTGTTGACGCCTCGTAGTTCCTCACCTTCAGAATCTGCAACAGCTTCGACTTCAAGTAGTGAACGTACTACTACTCATAGCCCTCAGGCTTCTAGCCTGATCAGCAGAAACACGGTATTGCTGAACTCCAATGGGTCCGGAGAATCAAACAAGACCAGTGATCACAAAGGATCAGTTATTGAGAGTCAAAAGGACGTGGCATTGCAATCATCCGACATCTTAGAGAAAGCGCGAGCAGCCATTGCCTCTGCAGAGCGTGCTTCAGCTGCAGCCCGAGCAGCTGCCGAGTTGGTAAATGTCAGTTTCGGGTCTTTGAAGCTCGAGGAAGCCAAGTCTTGAAGGTGCATAGACAAAATAATGTGTGTTTTTCATTTGCTTTTCAAATGTAGCTTTTCTTTTTCATTTTCCATCCTAACAAAAGATGTACTCCATCTTAGGCACATAATTGTGAAAATCGATTACATTAATATACAAGTGCTGTGTGCTTCCTTCTGATGCTTGTCTAAACTGTAATGTCTACAGTGTGGTGTAATTGGTTTCTCTCCTTTTCTACGCACAGTTCAGGCACTTTGCCTAGTTGCGGTTATTATTGGCAATTTCTCCAGCACTTTGAATACAAACCAGTATAATGTTGTTGAGGTTGAGCACATTTGACCCAACTCGTAAACAAATGTATAAGATACAAGACAGAAACTAAGCAAACTTGGGTACATTCAGGTATCTTTTGTTGCCTAAGTTAATGCGTGAAGTAGTTGCCTAATTGTTACCTCTCCAGCAACAATTTGCATACATTAGCCACAGCCCACAGCATCATGGTCCCATGAAAATGCAGCATAAAGTTCTCACCATGTTTAACGTTATTATGGCTCTCAAACTTACGAGTGACAACCTGGAGTCTTGGGTGTTTCCACCACAACCACAACTAGTTCAAGCCACTAATCAGCAAACAAGCCAAGCAAGAAACCCTTGTATTCTCCTCTCTTCCCATTGAAAATTGTCACAAATTCTTGATCCATCAAAACATCACAAACTAATACGAAGTTACTTTGTTTTGTTTTCTTCTAGATAGTTAGATAATGTTGGATGAAAACCATAAAATGTCACATGCACGCCCAAAAGTTGGAATTCGAAGTTACTTATCTCTCCAGCAAGCACACAAGGAGAATCGAATTTCTACTGTCCAACTCATACATACATACATACATACATACAAGAGCTGACTTGCAAAAAATGGGAACACAATAATGCCTGAAAATCCTGACAATTGTGAAGTGAGGACTGTTCTGGACTAGCTTCAACAAGATCACTGGGCTCCTTAACCAGAACTGTAAGATTGTGATTTGCAATTGTGAAGAGCAGCATCATTCTGGCAATGATGCCCGATCGGGCAAATTGGTCTTGTTGTTGCTCCAGATCGGGCACGGGGTGCAGGAAACGGATTTGGCAATTTTCTTGATCGAGCAATTTTGTGTCTTGTGTGTTACCCGATCGAGCATGTGTGTAGCGCGGCGCATGCTGTTTTTCGTGGGCTTGTGTTATTAGGTTTAGACCTAATTGTTATATATACTCTTCTAGGCACATTGTTAGACATAACAATAGTTGTATTTAAGAGATAGAGAAGAGAGATTAAATACAGCTTGTGGAGAGTAGTCTTAGGTGCATCTCTAGTTTCTTGTGGTGTGAACTTGTGTGAGATTGTTAAACACCTTGTGAGATTACTAGATTACTATGGTGAGTTAGGAAAATTGTTCATCCCACTTGTACTCTTGTAATTCTCTTGTTCTCTTGGTTCCTCATAATGGATTGATTTCTCCATTGTTTGTGGGTTTTACCCTTGTTTTAGGGTTTTCATCAAATCGTTGTATCTTTTACCCATTCTTGTTTACTTCTAGCATGTACATATTTCTCTTCATTGTCATCTAGAAATGGTCTTCTAGCCCGTTATCCTAACAAATTGGTAACAGAGCTTTGATTTGTTGATCAAGGAGAAGGGTTTATTCTTGCTAGTGTTTATTGTCTCTTGAGAAGATGACGGGCATGAAGATTGATATGGCTAAGTTCGATCCCTCGGTGAACTTCGGGCTATGGAAGGTGAGATGCAGGCGGTATTAGTTTAGAATAGGTTGTCGAAGAGGCTGAATGGAAAGGAGAAGAAATTGAAAGAGATGACGGATGCTCAGTTCGATGAGATCAATGAGAAGACCTTGTCCACCATACAGTTGTATCTCTCGCATGAAGTGTTGCGTGAGGTAGTGAAGGGAAAGACAACTGCAATCCTATGGATGAAACTGGAGTCACTTTTCATGACAAAGAGATTTACTAATCGTCTGTTGTTGAAGAGTCGACTATACAAGTTGAAGCTTGAGGAAGGTAAACATGTTAAACCTTATCTTTCTGCGTTTGACTTTATTATTTTGAATTTACAAAATATAGATGTTACGGTGTGTTGGGTTCCTTAGTTTTGCATGATGATAATCTTATTTAAGTATCGTAGCGTTGGTCTAATGTTTGGTGGCGTAGTTCATGTGTGTTTCAGTTTGCGTGCGCAAAGCTTCGAACAAGATATGGATAGCAGTAATGAAAGCTCAAGACCATGGTCAATTTTGCGTATTATTAGAGCTTAATGTGCAACAGGTCACAATGAAAGAAATAACAAGGGTCTCCAAGTGAATTTGGGTTATGCGGTATAACTTAGTGTGTTAGGTTGATGAATATACAGTTCCTTATCAACATAATATACTAAGTTATAAGAAGGCTTAAAACTGACTTAATATTGAACGTTTGTTTAAAATTGGATAAAGTTGATTTTCGGTGAAAATATCTTTTTCCAACTGGTTTTATTAGAAGTTTTTAAAAAATTAATCAGTTGTGATAAAGGATTGGAAAAGTGATAAGATTTGGAAACATGATAAGACTTGGGAAGAAGTTTTTTGGAAGGAAAACTCCTGAGTTTATTCGGAATAAAACTTCCAATCTTTTGAGCTATAAAAAGAGACTATGAGGTTTCATAATCTTCATCCCTCACATTAGAATTTACTAAGCTTTAAACTGAGTAATCAAATGAAATTCTAAAAAGCCTTCGAAGTTCACTGTTTACCCAGAATTCTGATTGAAGGAACTGCTCCGTGAGTCCTTGTTTTTCACTGATTTTTGTCTTGCTTTAGGATCTGATTTGTACCTTATTGATCTTTATGGTAGAAAGCATTTTGAGGTGAAAACTTGTTCTTTTGAGTCGGGACTTGAGGGAAGTCCTTGGTTGCTTCTATCGGGGTAGATATGAAGGGTGTTGCACGTTCGAGGGGGAACGTGTATTCGAGTGATTGTTAGAGAGAGTATCTCTTGTAATCAACATTTTTGAGGCTCCAAGTAATAAGAGAATTGTGTCAAAATCCCATAGGATGGTGGTTTTCCTCTTTGAGCCGGAGGTTTTTCCACGTAAAAATCGTGTGTTCTTTATTGCTTTCGCTTTAAGTTTCCAGATTCTGATAAAAGGAACAGTTCCTTCAACCATAATAGTTTTTGTTCTACAAAGTTTGCATGAGCTAGGGGTCAAATTCTTTTCACGATGGATGAGGAGGATTTGGCCATATCATTTTTGTGTTCCCTACCCCCTGAATTTGGTCACTTTAGAGAGACTGTGAGTTTGGTGGGGATAAGTTAACCTATGAGGATGTTAAGTCTAACTTGGTGGAACGTTAGTTAATGGAGAGACAACTGGTTGGTAAATCTGAGGTTTCTCCTGCTGTTGGGTTGGTTGCATCAAGGGGTAGACATGATGAAGCGGTTGTAGTAAAGGATCCCGGTCTAAGTCTAGTGGTAAGAAGTTCAAGAATGTGATGTGCCATGGTTGCCATAAGGGTCATATTAGAAGGTATTGTCCTGAGAGGAACAACAATTCTAATAACTCAACTGGAAATAACAAAGCTAAAGTTGCTGTAGCTTAGGAAGATGACAGTGATAGTGAATGTGATGTGCTTACTGCTTGTGATTCGAGTCTTGAAATTCATGAGTGGATTCTGGGTGCTCCTATCATATTTGTTCCAACAAGGATTGATTCTCTACATATGATTCAGTTCGAGGTGGAGTTGTATCGATGGAAAATGGTACTACTTGTAATGTTGCTGGAGTTGAGACTGTGAAGGTCGAGATGCACGATGGAGGGGTAAGGACTCTCACTGATGTCAGGTATGTTCCCGAGGTAAAGAAGAACCTTTTATCGCTTGGTACTCTTGACAAGAGAGGATATCAATTCACCATTGGAGATGGAGTTCTAAACGTCACCAAGGGCGCACGGATCGCGATTAAGGGGAAGCAAGTGGGGACATTGCATGAGCTTATGGGTTGAACACTTGTGGGGACCGATTCCGCTGCAAAGTCTACGATTGTGAGTTTGAAGAAGGTATGGCATATGAGACATGGTCACGATAGTGAGCTTGGAGGAGATTTTCTCCTCGGTAATGGTCTAGACGGTCAATGATGCCCTTCGGGGCGGGTCCTTCGTGACGACTTGGTAACGGAGAGTGTTCATGTTCTACTATTGGTGTTGAAGAGTATGAATTGCACGTCAAGGTGGAGATTTGTAAGCTTGTGATTTGCAATAGTGAAGAGCAGCATCATTCTGGCAATGATGCCCGATCGAGCAAATTGGTCTTGTTTTTGCGCCCGATCGGGCATGGGATGCAGGAAACGGATTTAGCAAGTTGCCTGATTGGACAGTGTTGTGCCTTGTGTGTTGCCCGATCGGGCACCTGTGCCGCGCGACGCATGCCTATTTTTCGTGGGTTTGTGTTATTAGGTTTAGACCTAAATGTTATACATACTCTTCTAGGCAAATTGTTAGACATAACACCAGTTGTATTCAAGAAATAAAGAAGAGAGATTAAAGACAACTTGTAGAGAGTATTCTTAGATGCATCTCTAGTTCCTTGTGGTGTGAACTTGTGTGAGATTTAGACCTGGCAAAAACTATCTCAACCCGAAAAGTGACCCGAACCCAACCCGACAATATTGGGTTAAAGACCTGAAAAAATGACCAGAGACCCGAAAGCGACCGAACCCGACCAAACTCGAAATTTTCGGGTCGGGTCGGGTCTTGATCGGGTCTGACCCGTCAGGTCAAAGCTCCTTTATTTTGTAAAATAAACTCTAAACTTGAAAAGTAAAGAGCTGGGCCAAAAAAAAAAAAAAAACCCTTGACATATCTTCTCTGCTCTACGCCTATACACACCACAGCCGACCATTTCTCCACTCTCGTCGGTGTCCCTTCTCGCCGGTGGTGGCTCTTCTTCCCGTGGTGGCTCTTCCTCCCTTCTCACAGATCTACCAAATTGGAATAGGTGTTGTGATGTTTTCCCCTCTCCCTCTCTCTTTGCTTCTTTCAATTTTGGTTTTGGGTTGCTGAAATTTTTCTCTCTTTGCTTTCTTCAATCTTAGATCAGACTTCAATATCTGAATTGGGCGGTGTATTGGGCACTTGGTACCTCAGGTGACAAATCCCTCTCTCTTGTTTCAAATTACTACTCATATTCTAGTTGTTGTCCTTCTTTAATTTTCAATGTTTTAATTCTGATATTAATCTGATGCATCACCTATCTGATGTTTTGTTTTGTTTTTTGTTTTGTTTGGAGTAATTCATATGTAATTCTGCTAAAGTGGTTCTTTTTGAGTATCAAAATTGGTTGCAGACTTGTGATATCTTCCTCTCTTTCTCTTTGCTTTTTAAATTATTGGTTTTTTTTTGTTGTTGAAATTGCTGCTTAATCGCTGCTTGGAGTAATTCATTCTTATGCACTTCTAATACCATTAAGCGTATGTCAATAATATGATACGATTTAGAACAGTTGGTTGATTCCAAAGAGGAATAGGCAACTGGAATACTAAAGTAATGTTGGCTTCAAGCACAGAAGCATTGGTCCTGGCACTCCGTTGTTGTGGAGTGTTCTTCTCCTATTTTTAATTTTCTATTTTTTTCACAAGTTTATTTAAATTAGCTAGTTAGCTTTAAATAGAATATGGCTACTTACTAACTTAGGAATGGCATATTTTTGACAACTATGGTTGACATTTGATATGGAGTCTACAATTCTACATATATTGTCCCTCCATCCCTCATGTTGTGGTTGGACATTTTATTGCTACAAATGAGGTGACAATAATGCTAAGGTCATTAAGCCCTATCCTTATATACTGCCGCTGATATGCTATAGTCATACTGTTGCAACCTTAATTACATTGAATCTAGTTCTAGTATCCATGTCTTCCTATATGATGTTGTGCTGCTTTTTACATACTCTAACTATCATCTTACCATATATTTATCTCTCCTATAGGATTGGCGGAGTCAAGGCTTGAACCATCATGCCTCAGCGAAACTTAAATCGAACACCTGTTTTACGAAGAGGTGTGATGCCTGACAGAATTTCACCTTCTCCACTAGGACGAGAAGCTTCATCTTCTTCATCACCTACCCCTCCTCCTTACGTTGAAATAGGTTACTTCTTTAGCTTCATCTCTTTTTCATTAACTGTTTATTATTGTCTCAGTTACCTCTTTAATTGATTGGTTGTTTGTTGTGTACACTAACAGAGGAAGGTGGAGAGATCCCAGTAGTCACAGACTCACCAGATAGCCGAAATAGAAAACGATCTAGTGTTGTTTGGGAGAACTATGATTGCTTCTAGGGAGATACATTTGAAGATGGTAAATCAAGAGCTATTTGCAAATATTGCAAAGCAGGACCAATCTTCGCCGACTCTAAAAACGGTACGAAAAATTTAGGCGTCATAGTGAAACTTATCATGCACATGCGGCTGAGGATGTTGCTCAATGCCTAATGGATAAAGCATCCAAACTGGGAAACAAATTTGATCTTAAAGTGTATAAAGAACTAGTGGCACATGCAATGATAAGACATGGGTACGCATTCTCTTTTGCTGAACATGAAGGGAATAGGCTATACACACTTACTTAAATCAACATTGTAGGCCAATATGTAGGAACACGGTTAAAAATGTATGTTTGAGAATCCATGACAGGGAGGCAAAGAGGCTCAAGGGTGCTTTGAAAGCGCTTCCGGGCAAAGTATGCATCACTTCTCATATGTGGACTTCTGTTGTGGGTCAAAGATATCTATCTTTGACAGCCCATTACATTGATGATAATTGGAAGCTGCATAGTAAAATTCTCAACTTTTGTCATGTTCCCCCTCCCCATATTGCTCTTGTTTTGCATGACAAGCTTATTTCATTACTGAAAGAATGGGATCTTCAAAAGAAAATCTTTTCTATTACATTGGACAATGCTAGATGCAATGACAATATGCAGAGCTTATTGGCAATTACTCTCTCTATGTCTAGTCCATTACCTGTTGGTGGTAAATATTTTCATGTTCGTTGTGGTGCTCATGTGTTGAATCTGATTGTTCAAGCGGGATTGAAATAGATTGGTGTGGCAATGCATAAACTTAGAGAGTCAATTAAATATGTGACTAGTTCTGAGGTAAGATTGTTAAAATTTGAGGAATGTGCTGTTGGTATTGATTGTTCTAAGAGTTTGTGGTTAGATTGTCCGACAAGGTGGAATTCTTCCTATAGGATGCTCGAAAGGGCAATGATTTATCGCAAGGCATTTGACAAAATGAATCTGGTTGATGCAACTGCTCATTTATCCCCAACTGATGATGAGTGACTTAATATTGAGAAAATTAGTGCTCTGTTAAAACCTTTTGATGATATTACAGCACAATTTTCTGAAAGGAACTACCCGACAGCCAACTTGTACTTAATGCCCGTGCAGGTCCTCGTCGGAACGCGTTGGTGGTCATCGCCAGAACTCGTCGGGGTCTGGGCGTCGCGGTCTGAGTTTAAGGTCGGGATTGGCGTCGTCGGGGGTTTCTGGGTGGGCATCGTTTTGTGTGGGTGATTTTGGGGGTTTCTAGGTTGGTGGGGTTTCTGGGTGTGTGATTTTGGGGGATTAGGGGCGGGTTTCTGGGTTATTGGCAGTGAAGAGAGAGAGAAAGGAAGAAAAATGGATTTTTGGGTTTTGGTTAATGAGCCGCTAATGTATTTAGCGGCTTACCCGAGTCTCGCTCCGTTCCTACGTGGCGGTATACAGGGAATTACTTTTGAAAAATATGGAGATTGGGAATCACTTTGTGTTTTAGCCTTATTCATGGAAATGACATTGATTTTTGTTACATATAATATGCTCCCAGTATTTTCAAAGCTCTTTCAAAAGGTTTTTCGTACCTTGCTTACCAGTGGCGGATTCAGAACGAATTTTTATTGGGGGCACTAAAGATATAAATATAGAATACGACTATAAATAACGAAAGTCAAACTAAAATTTATATCAAACATGACACAACTATCGTTCACCGTTTTTTTTTTTATATCATTGTTTAATTTTAGACATGATCATTCATAACCAATGTGGAAATCTTTTCATGTAACAAAGAAAAGAATCACTAAAAAACTTATTAATATAATTACAAAATTATATATTTACAATCTTTATAACTAAAAAAAAAGAGCATCTTTTTAAACCCTCCATTTTAACATCGTTTTTGCATTTTTTGACTCATTAAATGCTAAAAAGAAGCCTCATGGGATATATATTGGACCCAAGGCTCAATTTTCTATAAATTTACGCCGAAAATCTCATTGGGGGCATGTGACCCCAATGCCTCTATGCTAGATCCGCCCCTGTTGCTTACTGAAGTTGCTACATCTTAATAAGGAAATCTTCTCATATAGATGTAGGCAGCAACAACTCATATAGAAGTATCATTTAAGTTAAACAATATATTTATTGGCATATGACAGAGGTAGAGATAGAGACCTCTCTCTCTCTGAGCAAATAGCCAAACCTTAAGTCTGGTATAATGAGACCACGCCGCCCTAACCAAAACCCTTCTCATCTGAACCCATGAAGCATTGAATCTTG
>ONZA01014203.1:0-11742 GCA_900322205.1 Kewa caespitosa | reverse complement strand
ACATATTTTGTCCTTCTACTATAAGATTTAGTCTTTGGTATCATTAATGCACATCTAAATAAAATATATTAAAATTTAAAATGTTTACCAATTTCATTTTATTTTTTCTCATGCAAATTGTTATCTCCTGATTGTACAATGTTAACTTTTATATGCAATGAGGGGTGACAATTAATTCATAAGCCATCACTAGATTGTATATAAAGTCACTCCGTTGCTACAACGTACATTACTATCTCATAAGACTTCTTTTTCTAAAAAAAAAATGTAACAATAGCCCATTTTAAAATTGCAACACATGACAATCGGGATAAATTGACATTCATACCAAATTTATTTGATCATTTGTTGATGCATATAAATTTAATTTAATTTTTTTTTTGAACGCACAGGGTTAAAACTAATCTCTTTGTATGGTAAGAGACAAGTGACAGTGTCATTGTCAAGCACATAAGCCGAGTATCAAGGATCAGCGATGGCGTCCAAAAATTTTAGAGTTTAACACAACTACAAAAGAATCTTCATCAACCGATGAATTATGCAATTAAGCTGTAATGTGATAATAAGTCAGCCATCGAGCTACCAGAGAACCCAACATTTCATGTAAAGGACCAAGAATGTTGAGGTACACTTTGTACGTAAAAAAGTGTTGTTTCTCAAATTAAAATGAAGTATGTCAATATTGGAGATAAAGTAGCTAATGTGTTCACCAAAGCTCTAATGTCATTAAATCTAAAGAGTTTTGAAAGAAGTTCAAAATGACCTTCAGGCAAGTCTGCTAGAGAGATTCATCATTGAGGAGGAGCATTGAAAATCAGCTCCACCCTTTCTCTTTTAACACTTAGCATTTACGGAAAAGAAGAAAACTAAACCTAGGGAAATCCCAGCAAATCCATCGGCCTACATTCATAGCTCAACCAAGTTAAAATTTTCTCATACAATAGCCCACTCCAGCTGAAAATTAGTCAATTGCAGTTGGTATATTGTGAATGTTGTCATAAATGGCTTGTTCCTTGTAGGTGGTTATAAGTAGGAAATATTTGTGAAGCAATCGGTGTGCAACAAGTTGCAAAGTAAAAGCATAACAAGAATTAGAATGGGAAAGAAGGGAAAGAAGAGAAAGAGAGTTACTTAGGATGATTTTAGCAGTGCAGTAAGGTAAGAAGAGAGAAATAATTGTAGTGTTTGTAGCCATTTCCTATACACGCTGGTGTTGGAGTGTTGGTATAGTGAATTAGGTGAGTGAAAATAGGAGAAGCAAACTGAGAAGTCTTTTGTTGTAACTTTCACAAATTTTGTAAACTGCTTTTCCCCAATTGATAAATTTCTTTTGGTCTATTTTTTACTCCATGCATCCACTCATAGTTATTTTGTAAGTGGTATTTACATGCTCTTCCGTTCAACAAAGTTTGCCTCGCATGAATCAATATTGGTCAATATGAGTTGGGGATGAGCCGAGCCAACCTAGGATTGAGATTATTGAGGTATGGCCCATCTTACCTGAATTGAGACGATTTGAATACTAGTCGAGCCAAGCCAAACCGTTAGAATAAAAAAAAAGCGAGATATAAATAGGAATATAAATGTTTTGGTTTACTAAAACTAAGAGAAAATTATTTCAAGTGAAATTATTTAAACAATTTAAATAACTACAATGAAACTTTGTTGTATATCAATTGTGAAAACATACATGTAAAGATGCTACATAATTATCGCTTGACTTGTGGTGGTATGATGTACTCTCAAATGCTATAAGTGCTAGCTTATTGACGCATAAGTGCATTATTTTTTTCGTGAAGTTACAATTAATGTAGGAAGATAGCCTATAATTACCTTGAAATTATTGTCCCCATTGAAGAAGTAGTACTATACAATCAAAATGTAATATAAAGAAATAAAAATATGACATTGAAAAATGTGATTTGATACAGTTATTGAGATAACTGTACAACTGACTTGCAGCATCAACTTGATGAGCAGGTTTGACTAGGTTTGCAAGCCAAGTTGAGTCGGGTTGATGAGTCGGCATGAGTCTATTCGATGATTGTACCTAACCTTGATCTTGGTTGCTTCGTCTATCAATGAGTTGATGGTAAAAAAGTTTAAAAATATCAAAGGAAACAACTAACACTTGTCCCACATTGGGTAGAATAAAGTAAGTTTTGTGGGGTTCTAAGTAATGATTTTTTTAATAATGATATAATAAAAAATAAGTTTCAGTAGTGAAAAAGGAGAGTTAGGTCCCATCATATATAAGTCTTTAATAAGGGATTCAAGCCCAACACTTGTAATTAATTTACTCCTTTTTTTTTTTGCAATAATTAATTTATTAATATTAATTATTTTCTGGATAATAACAAAAGTTATTGTTACAATGAACATTTGTGATTGTTTTTCTGTGCCATTATGAAAACTGATTCTCTTGATCACAAAAATTCAAGGTAGGAGCAAGGAACTACTATATCCCAAATAAATTGGTGTGGGGGCATTATACATGTCTTTTTATCAATTGTGTATGATGCATATCAGACAATGAAGTCCACCAGGAAAAGGGTCGATTCACCATTGTTGAGGATTTCGGTAGTTTGAAGTTGAACAAAGACAAATATAAAACTAAGAACATCAAGAATTTTAATGTGGAGGTTGAATCCTCCACCCCAATTGTATTTCTAACCAACCGTAAATAGTAATACAAAAAAGAAACATACAATCCTTACCAAGTGTATTTACGTCCCTAGTGTTGTGATAGATGATCTTCTATAAGCCTAAACCCTCCCTTATATATGCTAAAGAAGAAACCCCCATACATCCCATTTATTCCTAATAACCCTAGAAATAAATGAGATGTTACAAACTTATGAAAGTTACAAGGTATGAAATAATTTTAGGATATTAACCCCGCATAATTCCTAAATTACTAACTACTAATTCAAGAGTTAAAATAATAATAATATCCTAAACTGAAGCAAAAACAACAAAAGAAAAAACTGAAAAAATATCATGTATTTTCCTTTTCTCATTGTCGTATTGTACTGCCCATGTGATTTGGCGTAGGCATGCCACGCACCTTACTACCTCTACTTCCTTCTTCAATTTGTAATCATCCACTATACACTATTCATGTCCCGATTCTTCGAGATTCAAATGCACATATGGTTTGTAACCCAACAAACCTCCCCTCAGCCCTTCATGTGCCTCCATCATTGATCAATGTGATTAAGTTAAACATTGTCCTTGCGACGACCATGCCTCCCCTTGAACCAAAATCCCTCCTACGCTTCCAACATCAAACATGAAGAGGTTCATAACGTTTTTCATTCCCTTTAAAATTACCACTTCTCATTTAGTAACCTCTAAGTATCCATTCTCCAAATGAATGGCATATCCCAAACAATGCAATCTTCCCAAGGGAATAAGATTATGATCAAGTTCCAGAATGTACCTTACCTCGTGGAACTTCTGAACCCTTCCTTCATGTGTTTTGATCTTAACGTCTCCCGTCCCTCCAACTTGACCTCTTTCCCATTAGGCAAGAGAACGGTTTTTCCTTCACATTTTTCATAGGATGTAAACAATTCCTTCCTCGCATTAATGTGTTGTGAACATCCCGAATCCAAATCCACTCATGTTTTGGTTCATTTTTCTCATCTACCATGAGACAACCTCCATCATCACCATCACTAATTGCTACAGAAGCGACCCCCTTCCCCTTAGCCTTTTTCATCTGCATTAAGTCTTCTTTGAACTTTTGACACTTCATTTTAATGTGCCCAACCTTGTTACAATACAAGCACTTGATGTTGCGGTTTATCTTTTTCTTATTTTTCTTCTTGTATCGATTTTCCACCAAGAAACTAGCTCCATCCGAAGAAGTAGATCCCCTTGCTTCATCAACTTTTCTGCCTCGAGCAATACAACAATTGTCTCGTCCAAGCAAAGAGTCGTCTTCCCGACAAGTAAACTCATGATCACCGTGTTATACTTTTTCAGAACAGATGCCAGTAACAAGATTGTCCATGTCCTCATTGTCAAACTTCACATCTAAACTCGCCAGATGGGTGATTAACCCATTGAACCTGTTAAGATGATCATGCAGATTGTCACTATCATCCATCTTGAGTGAGAAAAGATCATTCTCAAGAACGTGTTGTCTACTTACTTCCATGCATATTTTTTCAGTAGCTTGTCCCGCAAATCTTTAGGATTAGTCTCCTCCAATATGTTTTACTTGAACTCAGGAGTAAGAGTAAACCGCATCGTACTCGTTGCCTGTAGTTTCATATCTTCCCACTTGGATTCCTCCATTGCATCCAGTTTCTTGTCGTCCAAAGTCTTGTGGAGACGTTGTTGAACAAGAATATCTTTGATCATACTTTGTCATAATGAGAAATTATTCTTCTCGTTAAAAAATTCAAGTTCAAACTTTTCACCAGATATCTTCTCCATTTAACCAAGGCTCTAATACCACATGTTGGGTATTTCGGTAGTTTGAAGTTGAACAAAGACAAATATGAAGCTAAGAACACTAAGAATTTTAATGTAGAGGTTGAGTCATGCATCCCAATTTTATTACTAACCGACCGTAAATAGCAATACCAAAAAGAAACACACTATGCTTACCAAGTGTATTTACCCTCAAGACTTAAGCCCCGGCTATTAAGTCACCAACGTTATGATAGATGATATTCTACAAGCTTAAACCCTCCCTTATATAGGCTAAAGAAGAAACCCCCCTACATCCCATTATTCCTAATAACTCCAGAAAAGAATGAGATGTTACAAACTCATGGAAGATACAAAGTATGAAATAATTGTAGGATATTAACTCCCCATAGCTCCCAAATTACTAACCACTAATTCAAGAGTTAAACTAATAATAATACCCTAAATTGAAGTAAAAACAACCAAAGAAAAAACAGAAAAAATACCATATCTTTGACACGCACCTTGTTGCCTCTACCTACTTCTTCGCTTTGTAATCATTCATTATACCATATTCGTGTACCGATTCTTTGAGACTAAAATGCACATAGGGCTTGTAACCCAACAACCATAAAAAGAGTCAATTCACCATGAGTTAGAGAGAAATGAATCTTATCCCAACCGAACTTGGACCGGCTAACTAACAACTCTAGTCATGTGCCGTATTCTTCTTCACAATTTATTTACTATCATTCTATCAATACATTCTAGTAAGTAAACATGCTGATCCAAAACTGGTTTCCTGATCCGAATGACCCGATGTCGAAATCAAATTTGACCTCAAATTCGTTATCTGATCTTGAACTAAACCTGAATCAAACCAAATTGAAAGCAAGGTTGATCAGAAAGCAGCTCATTCGATTCCTATCCGTATCCGATTTGACCAGAATTGATTCTCACTGAATTACAAAATGACATCAACGAACAGAACCGGATCCGAAGTGACCCAAAATTTGAACATTTTTATTTTGTCATCTTCCACATATTACTTATTTTGATTTTGGGTATCCAAAAATATTAGTTTTCAATCTGTCTATGAATTCGAATCAACCTAAATCAATGTAGAAGTAGTACACATCGTTTTTATTTCTTACTATCTCCTTGCTAAATTCCTTTGTGAAGAAAAGGGAGGAGTAATAACCTCAAATTTATCCTCGTTGGACCATTATTCCATTTTATACAAGATTTTTCTGATGGTTAAGACATAATCCAATGTCGATTATCATTTCTTATTATTCACAAGCTACTAAGTGAGTAAATGACAATAAAACTGATTTGACTTGTGACACAAAACATCTGATGATCTGAATATAATCCAACCGGTAGTGAACCAATCCGGCATGATCCGACCCAATTTTGGCTCGGTCCAAATTAAAGCAATCTGAACCGAATCGATTTGAATCGACTCGAAAATCACAGACTTGAATCTTACTCGAGCACGAAATAGAATCGAAGGGAACGAAAACTAAATCACAATCGAAATGAAATTATCCGAATCGAAACTGAACCGGAATTGACCCTAATCGAAACCGAACGGATTGACTCATTTGCCATGTATACTTGTACGTGATCAAGGACGGACCTTTAGTTTGAATCTTTGACAAGTGATGCTGATGCGAAAACTGTTGACAAATAGAACATGATAAAACTACAAAACTCATAAAAAGTTGTATATGGTTAGCCGAGATCATGCATGCTTCCTTACCAATAGAGAAAATAAGTCATTGTTTACACCGGAAAAGCCTTTCTAAAATTTAACCTTTGGGACCACACACAAGAGATGAGTTGTTCTTGTGTGGTGTGGAGGCATCAAAATGACTTTGAGTAAAATCCATGCAAGATAAACAGTTCTAATGACTGAAAAGCAGGAAGAGTAAAAATCACTTGGAACTTTTGTCATTGAGAGGACCTCTTGAAGAAGGCCCTGCGTATCATTGCATCATATCCTTTAGCTTACACTTCAATCACACAGATACAACAGTACAGAACAATGTGGCTTGCTAGGGACCAAGAAGACATGGAAGTAATGTTCACTAAATACTGTGAATCACATCTTAACTAAACTTGTACTAATGAAATAAAGGAGTAATACACATGAATCACTAATTGGGAGCGCAGAGAAACAAAATAAATTAGATGAAAAAACAAGAGGCTCGTGTACGGTTCTTGATTTTCTTTCCTGTATTGGTTAGTGTGGTTTGTGGTACATAAGCACTGTATCAGCAAAGAGTAAGATCTACAAGTCTTGATTAACGCGAAACAAGAGGCGGTCCTCTATAGCAAGAACTCGATCCAGTTATATGTCAGGATATGCTCGCACTACATCAACTATCTGAGCTCGGCAAATTGGACATTTTCCGCTACTCCATTGCAATTCATTAGCACAATTGAAGCAGGTGCACATGTGCCCACATCTACAAATCATGAAACAAAGTGTGCACGTCTTAGAAGTTAGAAGGCTTCCTCTCTAAGTTTATAACCAAAGATGAAGAACGAAATGAGGAAGCAAAGTGGCTCTTCAAAAGATAGATGTAGTTACCTGTACAAAAGTGAGTCAACTTTCTTTTCATAGCAAATGCAACAACTGCCCTTCTTTGGCTTCCTTCGGTCAGAATCTTTACGTTCCACTCGATCTGCAATAACATTTCTTATAGTTCAGTAGACTGTTAACACAATTTTAAATCCATGGACATAAAAAGTGAATGAAATCTGACCAGTATGGTTGATGGCAGCAGAAACTTCTTCCCTAATTGAGTGCTGCAACTTCATTTGCATATCCATGCAGCTTGTAATAGATTTCCGGATCTCAGACATCTCTCGGTAAAGTTGCTCCATATGCCCTCTTAAATCATATATAAGCTCCATTTCCTGTGAAAATGAATAAAAATAAAAATTAATCACCTCGCTCAAGCAGCCAGAAATCGGCAGGAATTTTTTAAGTCTGCCACAAGTTCAAGCTCAAAAAGACTGAAGGAGGAAAAACATCTTACAATTGAGGAGTTTTTGATGGAAGAGCCTTCCTGGATGTCGTGGTCATCGGAAGTAACCAGGGAAGGCTGTTGCAAAGAATTGGATGCAGCATGATCTGAATCATCACTAACGTCATGATCTTCATAATGATGATCCCATTGCAACTGAGACGATAATGGAGTCTGATCATAGTAATCACCCACGTCTTGATACTGATGCCTGCTCAAAGACACTTCTCTCTCATCTTGCTCATCCTCATTTTCTTCCATGTCGTCCTCCTCCCTATACTCTTCTTCCTCTTGTCTGACATCCTCTGTACGTTCCAGTACATGTTCCTGATCTTGTTGTTCCTCTTGGGAGTAATGGTTGAATGATGGCATATTTCGTTCCAAGAAGGCTCTCATCGACCGGTCCTCTTCGATTTCTTCTTCGATAGTGGTCGAATGTGTTACTCTTTGCACGTTACACATTACCAGTTGGTCCATTCTGTCTCGAAAGTCGCTAGCTAGAACTGCTGACACGCTTCCCCTGTGAAGTGTAGGTCACGATTGTTAGGCACATTCATAGTTGACAGTAAAAAGAAGTGTGCAACGATTACTGTGATTCAGAGCATGAATTGCCTTTACAGGATACATTCTTTCAGTCATATGGTGAAAGCATATCATTCAACCATGATACCATGCCGAAAAATATAACATTACAAATTAATTAAATAGGAGCTGACTATACTAGTTCATTGTGCAGTGCTTCTATCCCGTCTATGCCAGTTCTGAAGAGAAGATACTTTCTCTACCACAAACTAGTTGTCAACCCTTCATTAAGAAACTGATGCCTATCCTTACTTTATTGCTATTTTTACCTCAATATAATTGGAGAGCAATATTGGACACACAAACCTCTATAGTATAATTTTACTTGAGCATATGATTCAG
Organism: Kewa caespitosa; assembly: GCA_900322205.1. Lineage (NCBI taxonomy): Eukaryota > Viridiplantae > Streptophyta > Magnoliopsida > Caryophyllales > Kewaceae > Kewa > Kewa caespitosa. Next base: position 3,358 of record ONZA01014203.1, on the reverse strand, counting down.
CCATTTCCACTGTCCACAACATTTTATAGTCCGAAGCAAGAAAAAAAAAACATACAAACCTATGTAGTTTAATTTTACTTAAGCATACGATTCAGCAATTTCCACTGTCCACAACATTTTATAGTCCTAAGAAAAAAAAAAAAAAAAAAACATACCTTTCAAGGAGCTGCCTAATTTCCTCATCTTGAGACTTAGTTTTGAATACTTCCTGATACCAGGCTTGCCTTTTATCCTCCCAGTAGCTACGGGGCCTCGCAATGTCAGTAATCCAATCGAGGCTGCTTTCATAGAACTGTTGGCTGCTTCCTTCTTCATACTCCTCGTACTCTTCTTCTTCCCAACCATTGTAAGATGCGTTTGTATCTTCTATTCTATCTTGCGCTTCAAGATGAACAAGTTCTTCATATCTGCTTTCTTGCCATACACCTTCTAATGAAGGGATTTCCTCACTGACTTGCAATTGGGGCTCTGTGTTGATTGGCTGTTCTGGCTCCTGATCATTGGATGTAGAAGACGTCTCTACATTGATGGTGTGAGTTGCGGTCTCTGGATGAGAACTGCTTTGTTCAGCTTGTAGGTTTGAAACAGCAGAGCTTTCAGTGTCTGACTGCGTGTTGATTGTGGTCACTGTGTGAGACCTTTGGATGTCGGATTCATCTGTACAAGTCTCTCTTTCCGAGGGCTGGTTGAAAGTAGAATTGCTTTCATTGTCTGGGCTTGTAATTGTGATCTCCTTACCACTGCAACCGCTTCTCATCTTGGTAAAATCTTGATCCGCCGCGGTAGTGAATCTCTCCCTGGCATTACATAATGGTCAAGAGTAGGGGTTTAAGAACACATATTCTCATAACAGTCTGAACAATTTCCTCTCTATAAATAAGTAGAGACGGTTTGGAAACATAGTTTCGTACAAGCAGATAAATGGGTGTAGTTGTGTTTATTGCATTCGAAGAGATTGTCCACCCGTGAAACACAATCATAACAAACAGGAGAACTAGGATGCTAAATCTTCAAATGTAACAGTTCCCAAACATGACAGATCTAATAGTGAATATTTATGAGACAAAACCTCACATTCCAATGCCTAGTACATAATACCCAAAGAAAATGCACTACATCACTGACATAAATAAGAATCTACCACAAATCTAATAACTCAGGAAAATTGTTCGTAAGAACAAGACATGAAAATCACAATCTTTGAAAGATTCTGCATTACTAATTTTAGTGGGGTAGCATAAACAAGATACAGTACTTCTTAACAAAACATGTCCCCATCAGTATAATACAGTAGTATGTTTAGAAGGATTCTTTACCTTAGACTGGTAATAGAGGACGCAGTCTGAGACCCATTTGATCGGCCGGCCCTAAGCTGCAATGGAGATTGCCGCCGGTCCTCCACAGGAACATCCCGGCGCAGAAATCTCAACCGGAGCAATGACTGTAACAACAAAACANNNNGAAAACCGACAATTAGATCACCTCATAACTAATAACTGAAAAAAAGAAAATTGAAATCTGAAAATCCAAGAAAATGCACCTGAATTCGACCACGCTGAGGAAACTTAGAAACAGCCTGACGAGACTGCAACAACTCTATCTCCTTGTACCTTTCTCGCTCAATTCTCATGAACAAATCCGCAACTGCTTGCCTCCCTCTAATGATCCTAGGAGAACAAACCACAACATTACTGTTCGCGGCTCCGGTTTCCATCCTCAACCGCGCCAAACATGCTGAAACAGGTGTTGGAGGCAGCTCTGGATTACCTGCGGGCCCCTCATCGCAAGCCCGCCACCTCCTGACAATATCAGCCACTCGAATCCTCTCCTTCTCCCTCTCCCTCTCACCCCCTTGGTCATCCTCAGGCCCTCGGTCCCTCTCCTCTGCCGCCCCTTCATCCTCTGCTGTTGTTGTTACAATTGACTCGCAGGTGGACGAGACGACAGAACACGCCCTGCTAACGACTTCGGCACTAGTATTGACAATGACATTGTTGTTATTGACATTGGTGGTTGTGCTGTTGTGAGGCTGAATATGCTTGGCCTCTGCCTCGAACCCGCGCCATTTCTGCACCAAAGAAGACACGCTGATATCTGACCCGTCTGATGATTGTGCAGCAGGTTGAGGCGTAGGAGACGGTTGAGGCTTAGGCTGAGGTTTCGACGAGGAAGACGAGAGGCTGTCGATGGTGGAGACCATTTCCTTGGCCTTCTGTGCAGCCCATCTGTGACTATTGTTATTGTTGTTATTGTTATTGCGGTGACTTTTAGAAGAATTGCTGCAACCAAAACAGCTGAAATTCCCTCCACCCCCTAGGGAGTTTTCATCAGGTTCAGGGTTAGACCCTCTAGGGGAGATGGAAATGCAGGAGTGTAAATGGTCCCTGACCAACTCCTTAAGGTTCCTCTGAAAGTTTGATTGTGACTTCGGGTTCGGGTTTGCGTTCGAGTCCCTCCGCCGGTCCCTACGGCTGTTATGATCCTTCAGCACGCACCCGAATGGAGACGACGAGGCGATTTCGACTTGGGATGAAGCCATCTTCAACTCAACTCAATTCCCTACAGAAAAAAGAAAAGATGGTACTCTAGAAAATGTATGAAATGGGGTAAGAAGAATTCAGATTTTTGTATGGAACTCTAATGTTATTGGCAAAGAAAGCTCAAAGGAGACCATTTCTGGTAACCTGATGGGAAATTGTAAAATATACCCATATCAACAACAAAAAAAGACACAAGGATTTTCACCTCACTATATTATATTTTGATATGATTGTAATGTATTATCATCATTAACCGGTAAAATCTCTCCCTTGTCTAAATTAGCTTAAATGGGCAGTTGTTTTGGTACGTAAACTGTCCCGAATAACATGGGTTAATGCCAGTTAATGATATTCCATACATAGAATGTTTGCAAATGTAACAGTTGTGATGTAAAAACAGAAAAAGAAATGAGGGGCTGGTATTGGATAAAGAGAGAGTGGTGAGGTGGAGAGGAGGGGGAAATAATATCTTATACAAGACGAAATCAAGGAATGAAAATGAAAGATGGTGATCCATGGTTATACTATATAGTATAAATTAGCCTATGTCATGGAATGGAGACGTTTGTTTAGGTGTATTTTTGTTCTAGTTTGTAGCCGTTGGAGAAAGTAGGGATCCATGTTTAGCGGCAAAGCGAATGAACGTTGGAGAGCGTGTGCAGTGCACCACTTGAGTGGAACTCTCCATTCTCTTTTGACTTTGGCCAAATTATTTAATTTGAACTAAAACAATTATAACAATCATAAATAATAATAATAATAATAATAATAATAATAATAATAACAATAATTATAATAACAATTAACAGATCTTTTCA
>ONZA01014193.1:8142-20520 GCA_900322205.1 Kewa caespitosa | reverse complement strand
CAAGAGATAGGCAATGAAGAGTCATACTGCATGATCCGAAGTCAACTCCTCAAGATGCTCTATGAGAACGGTCTTGCAGATGGAGTAGTGGATGGCCGCATCATTCGTAATCAAGAGCAGCACAAAGTCTGCCCCAAACATTGCCATGAGCCCCTCATGCTTAAAATAGAAAGACCCATCAAAAGGAACGGGCTCGCCAATGAAACCAATGCCGCAGATGAACCCAAACTCGAACGGCGTGATCGTCATCTCACCCATAAGGAGGTGAAACATGTTGGTCGTGTTCTTAAAATGCTCAACGAGAATTCGCATGATCGACAAGTTCACGTACTCGCATCCGAGGAGTGAACTATACAAAGAACCAAACCCGGTCCCGGCAAAATTAATGGTAAAGTTATTGCCAAGTGTCATAGTCAGTGAGCGGTACATGGCGATAACCTCACCGAGGCCAGCATAACCTCTCAAGTTTGTCATCTCCTCCTATAATATGATCACGAACAAGACCAAATCACCATGATAGCTCACAAAAGCTAGCATGATCATCGGCAACACGCAAGTGGACCTATGCACATGTAGGACAAGCAATTCGCCATTTTACCGACCAAGACATGCATAAAGTGAAATGTGTTCTAAAGCTATGAAACATGAACAATATGGTTCATTTTAATGTTTTATAGCAACATGAACGCTAAACGAGTCATACTAAGTGGATTTTCCAACAAGAAATCGGTAAGAACTCTAATTGACATTTTGTCGAACACTTAGTGTGCATGACTCATGTCAACATAAATTTGGAAAACTCAAGCATAACCACACCCATTTATCAACAAAGCATACACATACATCATCACATACAATCTCCCTAAACATTATAAATCCTTATACCAACCACAATTCATCCCAAATTCAACACTTTCTCAAATAAAAGTGAAATTTCAAAACTTACCACCACATGCCACGCCTGGTAGATAGATGATCGTCGGCATCGTTCAAGTGGAATGAAGGGTTCCAATCACGCTTTGAATTCAATTCACGTCAGGAGAACCAATCTCTGACTCGGACCTCTTCCCCTACCTTGCGTCGCGAGTATTTTAAGGCACCCGTGGGACGACCCTGGAAAATGTAATGAACCGGCTGCACTCGAGCCTCCTCATCGTCATCCCCATCATTAGGGATGTCAAGAACCATTATTGTGACTAATATCAAGAACAAATTGAACACAACTTCCATTTTCGGTTCCTAGCAAACACCCACTTCGAATGGGCGAATTTTTTGAAAAAAGGGTGAATTTGTTAGTGAAAAGTGATGGATTTAGGCTAAGAATTGAAGAAAACAAGTTTTAGTCTAATGGCTGATGAGATTGGAGTGAAGAATCTTGACAAAACAAGAGAGATATCGAAGAAAATGAAAGAAAGAGCTTCGTGGATGAAGTCAAGGAATGTTAGGATACTCGCTGGGCACCCAAGGATTATCAAAGTATTCACCAAGCATCTATCGAATTTCACCATATTTTCTAGGGCCCAGCCCAACTCCATTTCAAAATTTCGTTTTGCCACTCGCCTATTTGTTATATATACTTCAAAAATGCTAGACCGTTGTGATGCATACGTGGGAGAAATTGAGCGCGGCACTATTCAAATTCATAAAGTCGGGATTACAAAATAATCTAACCTAGATGGTCGATAGAATCTGTAAAAATTACTATTTTAGCTCAATCAGTCAATAAAAGATTCAATATTATTGTGACTCGTGTAGTCAATAAAAACCCATATTCATACTTTTCTGACTCGGTAAGTCAATACAAACCCATATTTATATTTTTCAGACTTGAGTAGTCAATAAATGCCCATATCTAAGTTTTTCTTACTCGCGTAATCAATAACAACCCATACCACTATTTCTTCTTACTCGGGTAGTCAATAAAAGACCATATATTTGTACAAATATTGTTTCCGACCAAAGACTGTTGATAGCTCATATAAAATTTATTATTCTTCAAACCCAATGATGTCGATAAACTCCTACAAATACTATTTCTGACCCTAGAAAGTCGATAAACTCCTCACATAATTTTTGACCCAAGATGTCATTAAAAGCTGAGATATTGCAGTTGTTGACCAAAGTCGACAAAACTATCCTTCACAAAGGATAAGGGCCTGTACCCTGTTTCATACAATTTTGGCTACCCATTCGGTAAGCTAGTGTATTTAAAACTTATGAAAAAAATGAATACTTTGACCTTCGCCACTTCGTGCCTCGGTCAAACTGAGGGGCTTCTATTGACATCGAAATAGTGTCGCCCTAAGACCCAATGACGAATACTAGCTTAGGGAATCTTTCTCGAACTTTTTAGCATGCAAACCGATAAAACCCAATGTCAAACGAAGTCCAAGGGCAAAATCGTCATTTTACATCATCCTAGAGACTTCTAGAACTTTCGTTCCACCTTGTGCTAAGGAAAGCCACGGCTTAACGCTCTAAGAAATCCAATGGGCAACGAATATGCCCATATTCGCTACATTTGCAGCGATTAGGGAAAAAGATACCACGTTGCTAGCGAATACACCCATATTCAGTGGGTCGTGGAGTGAATTTTGCTTATATTCATTGTCTGTTGAGTTATCCTGGCTGTTTCATCCAGGGTTTTACTTCAGTTTCCAGCGAATACGTTCGTATTCACTTAGTTCAAAATGACTTTTCTCTTATTCGCGATGTGGCCCAGCGAATATCTTCATATTCGTTGGCCCTTGGTGCATTAAATTTGCACAACGACAAAGGGGGAAGCCTCTCCTATAAATACCCCATGCACAAGCATAATGAAATAGAGAGAATATACAATAGCAGTAGAAACTATACTCCCATACATACCTTAAGCATTACAAAAATCATATTTCCCTATAGTTTTTCACATTACAAAAAAACCACAAAAAAGCATCTCTTGCAAAAGCAAAACACATCCACAAAAACACAAAATTTNNNGTGCTAGAAAGTTGTAACAAAATTCCGATGTCAGGTGGGTCCCGAGGGTCCTAATCCCCAATGATTGTCTCTAAATTTTCCCTTTTTTTTTCCTTTTTATTTTACTTTTATGCTAAGAAATTAGAGAAAGTAATAATCTCAATAATACTTTATTTAATTTTTGACTCACATTTTATTTTCCTCCTTATTTTTATTAATTTCATGTACATATAATTTTCTTCATTTTATATCATGAATTTAGAGATGTAACAATTCAATGTTATTTTCTTTATTTGAATGACTTTATTTTCCACACACACACACACACACACACACACAAACACACACACATATATACACGCATATATATACATATACATATTTATTTCTTTATTTTTTTATATTATGTATTCGGCAATTTTCATTTTTTTTTACTTTCTCATTTTTCCTTTTTTTAATCCTTTTTCACATTTTTTTTTTAAATTCGATATAAATAATCCCAAGTTGGGGCCATAAAACAAAAATAATCCGAAGTTCGCATATCTTCCACGATAATCCCAAGTTCACAATTTTATCACAAGAGAAGTCCGATGAATAACGCAGTTCCAACCCTGTTAGTGAACAACTTATGTGGCAAATTAAACGTTTTGAATGGCGCCATTAACCCCCCCAACCCCCCTTCATCATTTTCACTATTTCTTCCTCCTCTCCCTTAATCTCTTCTCCATTTCCCCCAATTCTTAACCCTATTCCCCAAAATCAAAATTACACCAAATTAAAACCCCAATTTGCAAATTCTTCACAAAAATGACGAGTATTAGCACATCATCTTCCTCAGATCGCAAAAATGTATGCGATCATGGCATACCCTCTCCTTTGAAGTTCTTCTCTTCATGATAAAATAAGTGCAGGAAGTTTTATGGGTGTCCTTTATGGAAGGAACAAGTTTTGTTTTCTTTTCAGAAAATATTTTTTTTTGTTTCTAATTTGTAGTTTTTCTAGTTTCCTTTGATTTGTACCCTGTAGACAGACAAGTTTGGGGTTCTTTGTACGGGAGCATGAGTTAGATAGCTTCACAATGATTCAGTTAAAGAAAGAAAATAACTCACTCTTGAAAGAGAATGAAGAATTGAGGACAACAATTCTAAGAATGAAGGATGAAAGGGAAACATCGGTGGACAAAGTTGGTAAGCTGAGATTGAATAGGCCAGGACAAGATGGAGGCTGACACAATAAGGGCGGCTAAAGCTGAAAAAAATGCCCAGTATTCACTTTGGTGTTCTTGGTTCTGCATTGTGTGTGTAATAGTTGTTTCTATGACTACCATGAAATAGGGTCATATTATGTAGTATGTTGTATGAAATGCCCTATATTAGATGTGTAGTGTAGTACTTTGTAGTATGTTGTTTGAAGTTCAATCAAGGCAATGGAAAAAAGTTAGTTCATTTCATATTGTCCTCCAAAGCTAGTTCAAATTACATAGCACTTCAAATCACATATGACATACTAATATTGTCTCATACAAAGTAATCCAAAATAACCTAATCAGAAAGAAGCCTATATTGTCTAATCTTAAATAACCTAATGTTGCCTAATACATAACATTGAGCAGACTATATATGATCACATAGAAGATGGTTGACTGGCTGAAGTGTTGATGTTGATGGAGCTTTGACTCTGGTTAATTGGTTGTGTGCTCCGTTTTGACACATCCATTGCACCATTTTGAGTCTGCAAAAAATAAACAGCTCGTAAGAAAATAAAGAAAACAAATAAATCATATTTCATGCCAAGAATCACTAAAAAGTACAAACATTGATGTAGTTGCTGCCATCCATGCTATTAAACCACACTCCAAAACTAGCTGGAACCTGCACATAAACAAGCATGCCATATAAGGTATAAACACCATTTGTATGCACATATACTTCAGAAATTAGTATGCGCTTACATTTCTTCCTCTCCCTCTCCCTCCTCTGGCTCCTCTGCCTCCTCTAATGGCTCCCTGCCCCCTTCTTCTTCCTCTACCTCCTCTAGCAACCTGAGCAGTGGGTTGATGATGTGTTGTATCACGTGAAGACTCAGCTCCTTGCTTCCTAGGCCTCCATCTTGGCCCTCTTAGCAGGTGGCTCTGTTCCTCGCTTATGCCTTAGACTACACTTTTTTTTTTGGGTATGATCTTTGGACTTGCATATGCTGCAAGTAAGCTTCATTCCATGCTTTGTCAGTCTACCAGGTTTTTTTGGATCCTCATGTGGGTCCTTTCTTCTATTCTTCATTGGTCTGCCAGGTCCTATCTTGATGGAATGAGGATCAAGTTCAAGTTAAACCTTTGGCCAATGCCTTTCACCATTCAATGGGGCTATTTTCCCTGCATAACTAGTCATATATGCATCTCTCTTGTAGCATGGGTGCACAAACTCCTCAGCCGCTCTTCTTAAGAAGATGATATAACTAATTTCATGATCAGATGGCACTCTAGTTAGATCCCACATTCTACATGTGCATATCCTCTTTTGTATGTCAACAACTAGTTCATCCACTCCTACTTGCACTTGGAATTCAGAATTTGCTAAAGGGACTGGATAACACTGCGCTGCCATTTCTTTGGCAACCTCTAGGCTTTCTTGAATTCTGTGGCAAACTTCAACTTCAAGAGGCTTTATCCATCTCTTTACAACCAACCTCTCCATTAATTTTCCCCTCATATCCTCTAACATGAAAATCATGTGTTTTGCTATTGCACTAATGATGTAGCCATTGAAGGTCTCTGCCATGTTGTTGACTATGACATTGCACTTGGTATGTGTATTGATGAATGCCATGCAGAATGACTTTAGATCCAGACTAAGAAATGCTTCAACTACAGTAGGTGAGACTACCCTCATTTATTAGCATCATCAAAATATGCCTCACGATATGCCCTAACAGCATCCCAAAAGAGCTTTTTCAATTCATCTCCATTGAAAGTTTTGTGCCAGTTTGCAAAGATGTGCCTGACACAATTTCTGTGTCCAACATTTTGGAATATCATGCTAACAACATTTACAACTCCCTGCAAAAATTAGTTGGAAGACTAGTAACCAATTTTGTAGGCCCTGCTGAAGTTATAACAAATGGAAAAAATTGAAAAGGAAAAAAAATTTGAAACTTTACCTTCTGCTGATCATATATTAGTGTCCATCCATCCCCCTTTTGTTCCCCCAAGAGCTGCTTGTAGCTCAAAGTGAAACCATTCCAAGAATCATAATTTTCTCCTTCAACTGATGCTCATGCTACTGTATACATCTGATTATTTGCATCTGTACCAACAGCCACAAGAATCATTCATCCCAAGAAAGTTTTCATGAAGCATCCATCCAAACAAAGTACCCTTCTATCACCTTCATCAATCCAGTACTGAGAGCATCAAAACATACAAATAAAATTTGAAAAAGAGTTGGTTCTTTAGTAATGGTGGGATCAATGACAATTTCAAAGATGGAATTAGGTTGGCAACTTGTAAAGCTTTCAAATAACTCCCAAGCTTAGCATAATGCTCTTTCATAGTTCGAAGCATTTTGTGTGCTCAAGATTTGACTTTGTATGCCACATGTCTCTTAATTAAAACCTTAAACTTCCTTTTAAATGTATCAGTTATCTCCTTTTCTAGCTAGTGAGGTATAGCCTTGAAAACTTCCAACAGTTCACTAGCCATAAACCTACATGTCAATTGCATGTTTCTATTCATGTTTCTATGGCGTGTGTGTGTGGTTCTTTTTTGTTTTGTTTTGTTTTGTTTTGTTTTTTGTTTTGTTTTTTTTTTGTTTTTTTTTTTTAACCCACTATAGAAGCCCTATTCTCCTCCCAGGATGCATACAAGAAAAACTTACAACCTGTTACACAACTAGATCCAAGCCTTTTACCTTTTCTTTTTGCTAACTGTATATGAAAGATTTTTTACCTTGAGCTATGGCATACCTTGTCAAAACATCTCTAAAAGTTGATCTATTTACACAGCTGATGCCAATTGTCCACTTAAATGTTTTCCAGTTTGTGTATTCATTGATTACAGGTGCTCTAGCTCTTCTTTTCTTCCCAATATATCATCATCTTCACTCTCTCCTGGTGTTAGCAATTCATCATCACTGTTTTCACACTCATTAGCAAACTCTGTCTCAGATCTTTGTGGTTGATCATTCTCCCCTGCACCTTTGTCTCTCTCAGCAACTGCAATGACCTTCAGAATTTGTTGTTTCTTCTCAACATTCCAATTATGTATGTTGCCTTTAGCTTGGTGCCACTCATCATTGTTGGTATCACTGTCAGAGTAAATTACCTCCTCACTTTGATGTGGTTCCTCTTCCTCAGATGATAGATCTACAGATTTTTTTTGCGTTTTCTCGGGATTTTTGCTTGTTACCCCTCCTCTTACTATTGTTTGTTTTGTCTCTACTTAGGGTTTCAAGATCTTTTCCTTTTGCGTTATCACACCTCCCCTCATTGCAGTTGATATTTTCTACCTCCAAACTTAATGAAACATCCTCACTGTCTAGGTCCTCACCTCTATGAGGCTCATATGATGACCCAGAATTTGATGTAAAGTCACTGCCAATAAGTTGACTCAGGGTAAGTGTGCTTTTTGGTCTTTCATCTTCAAGGTAATCAATATCAACAAATTGTTTTGTTGAGGGAAAAAGGGTTTTACTAGCCTTTTTTGGAATGGTCTTTTTTGGACAGGCCTTTTTGGTTTTGCTGGAATCTTTTAGAGTTGTTGTTGGAGGGCTGTTGTTGGACTTTTGGGCTGTGGTAGATAGGCTTTTGCTAGTCCTTGGTGGTGTGGTAACCAGTCCTTCTTTGGTAGGCCCATTCGGAGACATGCAAAAAAAAGTTTTCACTTTGGTGGACTTCGTGGAGTTGATCTTTTGATGTTGGTAGTCATTAATAGCAAAAAGATCAACCTCACCAAATTTTACACCATACTGCCCTATCAAAGCAACCTCTTTATCACCCTCAACCTTATATAGCCCATACTTCATTGATGCATTTGGAACTAAGACATACAGCTCCTTAATATTCATGTCAATACCTATTTCTGTTGGCAAAGCACCATGCATCCACCAAAAGTCCAACTATCAGGGTCTATGTTAATGGCTACCTCTTCAAACCCCCCAAATATAAGACTACCTGGGTATTTCTCAGCATCGCCCCACCATAATGATACTTCGACCTAAACTTATCTGATGCCATTTACGAATTTCGCAGATAGATTCAATCGCCTATTAGAACTTGAAGCAATAAAAAACATTTTCAAGTCAAGTTAAATTGCACATTTAACCCTGAAATTCGTATAATTTTAACTATTTAAATTGGATCAATCATCAAGATTCAACTTTCATGCGTAATTATTTAACCCAGTTAGATTAACAAATTAAATCAAAAATGCAACCCCATTTTTCATCGTTCATTGCAAATTAAATCGAGAAAAAACAGTACTAAAATCGAGCTAAATGAAGGAATTTGAAGCAAAGGAGGAGTTAATTTAACTTACCTAACAACCTAAGAATTGAATGCACTACTTAGGTTGTTGAATTTTGCCAATTAAGGGTATATTTGAGAGTTTGAATAGGAGAATTAAGGGTAAAATTGGGGAAAGAAATTATTAGGAGAGATGAAATGAGAGGAAGAAGAACAATGGATATGATGAAAGGGGGGTTGGAGGGTTAATGGCGCCATTAAAAACGTTTAATTTGCCACGTCAGATGTTCATCAACGGGGTTGGAACGACGTTATTCATCGGACTGCTCTTGTGACAAAAGTGTGAACCTGGAATTATCGTGGGAGTTATGTAAACTTTTGATTATTATTGTTTTATGGACCAACTTGGGATTATTTATATCGAATTTTTCTTTTTCTTTTTTTCAAGTCACCAAACCTTAAAAAGTAATATTTTGAATATTACTTTTTAGGATTAATGACTTACATTTTTGTTGTATTCCATTATTCTTTTTATTTGACCTTTGTGCCCATTCGGTAACTTCCCTTCCCTTGGACATAATTTTAGCTTATTTTCACTATTGATTATGGATACAACAGGTACATGTAAGAAGAAATAACCTAAATAAAAATGAATGACAAATGACTTAGATCAACATTTAGGTTAAAAATTATACGAATAGAACCCAACTAATTTGCGTAAATTTCCTAAATTTACAAGTAGTAGCCGTCGTAAAACGAGCGAATTAGATGCATCCCACATCCATTTCGTACCATCTCTCCCGAACTTGCTCTTTGGTTATAAGACTAAGGAGTCAAAAGGAATGGTTTCTTTGTTTTCCTAAAAACAAAGTGATGACTCCAAAATACCCCATTTGTGCCATTTTAGCACATAACACAAAATACAATTTAACCCCCAAACCACGCACCAATTCCAGTGGGGGGACACGCGCCTTTATTTTTAAACTTCCGCCATTCCACGCGGGAGAGTTGTGGATCCTACGGCGGGCCATGAGTGTTACAATTTTTTTTTTTTTTACTGTATTAGCTCTTGCTTAGGACCGTACAACCTAGTATTGGTTCATGGGTTGTACCGCTTCAAGTGTTTGCCATTGACTGGGCCAATGCGCAGTCCATCTTTGTCGACAAACTTGTATGTACAATTCATGTAGACCTCTTGAACAACATAGGGGCCATCCGATTTGGAGGAGAACTCACTGCTAGTTTTGAGCGAGATAATGATTGGTCTTTTCACAGCGAGTACCATGTCACCCTACCTGAAAGAACGTCTTCAAAATTTCTTGTTGAAGGCTCGTGAGAGGCGAGCTTTGTAGCATTGCAACTTTTATTGTGCTTATAACCCCTTTTCATCTAGTGCTTCAAGTCTCGCTAGATGAACTTCATCATTTTTGTCACTTGTGAGACCCTCTTGAATGGTGTCCCCTACGGATGGAATCTCAAGTTCCAATGAAAGTATAGCCTTTATACCATACACGAGCGCATAGAGAGTCACTTGAATACGCGTCCTATGAGTGCTTCCATATGCCCACAATGCCTCTCTGAGTTTCTCATGCCAATATCATTTGTTCTTGGAGAGAACATTGCTTAACAAGTTGCAAGGCGCTTTGTTGAAAATTTCAGCTAGGCCATTTAGAGGGGCATTGTACATTGACGACTTATGCTTTGCAAACTTGAAATTTTTGCACAAACCCGTCATCAACTTATTGAGGAACAACTTCCAGTTGTTAGTGATAAAGTATCGCGGCAAGCATATCAATAGGTCAAGTCAATTCGAATGACATCGACGACATTTTCTTTCTTCATTTCTCAAATTGTGTCGGCCCACTTGGAGAAGTAATTTGTTGCTGCAAGAATGTATGTATGACCATTAAAAGACTTCGGAGTAATTGGTTGTATGACGTTAAGTTCCCATACTTTGAATGTCCACGAAACGATTGTTGGATGCAATGGCTGCAGAGGTTGGTGGATGAAGTTGGCATGAAATCGACTTGCATCACATTTCTTCGCAAACTCCATGCAATCTTCCATAATGGTAGGCCAATTCTACCCCATTCATTTGACACAGTGGTAATTTAGGACCGGATTGACGGGCGTCATAGACTCCTGAGTGTGCGTCTTCTACTGCTTGGACTACCTCATATTTCCCTAAGAATCTCATTCAAGTTCCAAGGAAGGAACGGCGACAAACTTTTCCTTTGAAGTATAGGAAACGAGGGCCTCTACGTCAGACTTCAGTTTTATTTTTATTTTTTATTGATTTTATTTGGATCAATTGGAAATCGTTTATGTTCCAAGTGGTTGATAATTGGTCATCGCCAGTCCTTGTCGTCAATTAGATAGACGGAGGTTGTGTTCACCTCTTTGTGCAGTTCTTCCTCAACAGGTGTGCAAACCCATTTGTTGTAGAAGAGTATAGAGATGTTCTCTTCTGCCCCTAATGCAAATATGGCTGCAAGGTTTGCAAGGGTGTCAGTCATCTTGTTGGCACTCCTTGGAACATGCTCTAACTTGACAATATCAAAATTTCCCAAGAATATAGAGACAAGTCTATGTTAAGGTACCAGCTCCTTTTTCTTGACCTCATATTCGTCGAGGACTTGGTTGATCACCAACTTTGAATCTCCGTAGATTTTAATATCTTTGATCCCCATATCGAGAGCCATTTGGATCCCTAGGATAAGCGCTTGATACACTGATGTGTTGTTCGTGCACAATTAAGTGAGTGTAAATGAGAAATGGATGACTTTTTTTTTTCTAGAGATACAAAGGTGACTCCTGTGGCAACGCCATCATGCTTTCCGAAGGAGGAATAATGTGAGCGTAGAACACTCCTTTGAGAAAATCTTCAGTGAATTCCCATTCAGATGGAGTCAGATGATCCGCCAAGAAATTCGTCAACGCTTGTCCCTTGGTTGCCTTTTGGAAGAAATATACTATGTCATGTTGACTTATGACGACGACCCATTTTACAAGTCGCTCTAACAAAACTATTCTTGACAAGATGTACTTGATAGGATTGGCCTTGGAAATGACCCTTACAGTGTATGCTTGCATGTAATGCTTCAACTTTTGGATAGAATCAGAGACGATCACATCTTTTTAATCAACTAGGGTACGACTCAAATAGTGAAGAGCCTTTTCTTTGCTTACTTCATTTTCTAGAGCACACAATGCCCCCAATGATCACTCTTGCACAAAAATGTAGAGAATTAGGGGCTTTCCAGGTATGGGGGCTAGGTGGCGTAGTCAAGCACCGCTTGATTCTTTCAAATGCCTTCTAACATGATTCGTCCTACTGAAATAGAGCCCCCTTTTTCGTTAGGTGACTAAGGGGATGACAACACCCGGCAAGGTTTGAGATGAACCACCGGATATAAGCTAAGAGTCCTTGCAGACCACGTAGTTGCTTGAGATTAATGGTTTCTTGCATATCTTATATTGCCTTTGTCTTAAATTGGTCGATTTCAATGCCCATGTGTCTAAGAAAGAAACCCAACAATTTAATGAATTTGACACCGAAGGCGCATTTGAGTGGATTCATATTTGGTTGGCTCATTTGTAACCTTTTGAACACTCTGCCAAGATCCTGTAAATGATGTTGACATTCCTTAGATTTTATAACAAGGTCATCGACATAGCACTCTACTACTTTGTGCATCAATTCTTCGAATATTGACGAGGCTAAGTCGTATCACCTAAATCAAACATAAAACCTACTAAAATACTCCAAATTAATATAGTATGGGAAGTAGGGATCGTATCCACAGGGAAAGGGAATTTCGCGAATCTTTCAAGTGTAAATTTTGTAACCAAATAAAAGGGTGGTTTTAACTTGAATAAGTGAATGTAACAAAAGAAAACAAATATAAAAACAAATAACAAGTAATGGGAATCAATGAGAGACAAGTCTTGGCTTGATTAATA
>ONZA01014180.1:3406-15016 GCA_900322205.1 Kewa caespitosa | reverse complement strand
CGAGTCTCGAGTATTTGACCGGGTACCCGGTCTTGCTCATCTCTACCCAACACCTTGAGTAAACACCCTTTAATACAACAACCACATCATGTCCTCAGATTTTTGTTAAAGATGTCTAGATCTTTGGGTTATGAACTCACTTCTAGGCATGTTATATTCAATTTAATTTTTTTTAAGTTAATTTAACTGGATATTATTTCTTTCATAATTAATTTGAATTTTTTTTCTGAATTAACTAAATGAGTTTATACGAGTTTTTTTATTGAATTTTATTTATTTTGAACTTGTATGACTTATTTTTATTTTAACTTATAAGTACCAAAAGCCTTGCCCTTGACTCGATCAACTGTAGATTAGGTACTAACTCTCGTGATGTGTATTCTCTTCCTGTCCAAGTCGTCGACTGACCAATTTTTTTGTTTCAACGAATCAAGTACAAGCCAGTATTTGACCTATATGCCGAAGGATAGCGACAACAATGTGGTTCCAGGTGCTGCCTTTAGATTGAGATTCAAAGATCTGATATTTAGTCCAATTTTCCGGTAGAAGAATTAGAAATTCTTCTTCCAACTCGTCCCAGAATGGGCGAAAGCAAAGCAACAATGCAATGACTTTCAGCTTGAGTACTTATAAGTAATTTAACTTACATGAATTTATCGAATTTAACTTAATTTATGATGATTTATGAATTCTAAATTGTTCGTAACTATAAGACATTCTTTTGACTTAACTATCTCAAGTTAAATTATACTCCCTTCATCCCCCATTAATTGTCCAGTTTGATTTTTTGGGGTCTCCCATACAACATTTTGACCACTAATAACATCAAATATATAAAGATAAAAATTATAAAAATGTGATATTGTGAAAGTACTAGTCAAAATGACTATAGTAATAATATTTATATCTTACAAATATTTATATTTTTTCATGAATTAATGGTCAAAATTTTGAGAAGTTTGACTTTAAAAGTCAAGCTGGACAATTAATGGGGGACGGAGAGAGTAACATATATGAGCATAACTCAATTCAATTGAACTTTAAACTTTTTTCTCTTAACTTTTTTTTTTAACTTTATCCTTTCTTTTTTCTTCTAAAATTTAACAACTTATATGAACAATTTTTTTTTTAAGAGGTAAGAAAAAGTAAAAAGATTAGGGCACCCTCCGCCGGAGAGTAAACCCTATCTTATCGTCACAAATAATAAAAAACAAAGAAGGGTCTTCAGAGGAAGAGAAAACATAAGAATCAACAATCGACAGGCCAAACTTTGCAATGAAGTCAGCCGCTCTATTCCCTTCTCGGTAGATATGCTGATAGAAAAAGTTTGAATCTACTGCAGGAGAAGCTTACATTCATAAATAATGGATTGAATTTGCCAGGGAATCGATATCTAGTTGAGGAGAGCCTTAATGACTGTCAAGTTGTCGCCTTCGATAATTAGATGGTTGGGATGAAAACCGAGAGCTTGGCGAATGTCATTCCGAAGTGCAGTTGCTTCTGCTACTATAACTGATGTTGCACCAATTTTTGAGGTACCTGCATAAATTAAGTCACCCATGTGGTTTCGTAAGATGAAACCACTTGCTGAGTTGTCTTGAGCACAAGCTCCATCAAAATTGAGCTTGATGGCCCCTTGGGGGGGAGGAATCCACTTAACGTGGATCGTCGATTCAGACCTGCTCACATTAGAAGATAAAAAAGAATCAGAACAGCTGGAATCAAGCTCCTTGCGAACACGCCATTCTTTAAATGCCGAGACAGTGCGAAGAATAGCATTAATAGGGGTAGATAAAATGTTGTCAAAAAAAATTTTCATTTCTAGATCTCCAAACAAACCAAAGCAAAAAAGCAATTTTGTTGAAATTAACTGTAGGGTCAGAGTGAATGTCAGATAACCACTGAGTAACATGAATAGAACCGGAATGGGAGGGAGTGGAGTCCATTGATGGGTACGGACATTACTCCATATTTGTTCAGTCCAAGGGCAATTAAGGAAAAGATGATCTGGAATTTCAATTGCAGTATGACATAGAGGGCAATGTAGATCCATTTCCATTCCATGTGAAGTTTAAAGGTCTCGGGTGGGAAGAGCATTATGAAATAGGAGCCACAGAAAGATAAGAATGATAGGGGCGATATCTAATTTCCAAATCATGCAAATTCCCACTCGGGGACAGAGCCATGTCTAATGTCATGAGCTAGCCTGGTGACTGATTTGGTATTGAATTGACCATTGAGTGAAAAGCCCCAACATATGATGTAATTAAGAGGGCATTTAGGATTGGGAATACCTTTAATGACGTTTACCGTGGAGGCCGGGAAAACGAAGAGAAGTTTCGGAACATCCCAAACATATTCAGAAGTGATGAAAGCACTTACTTTAAGGTTAGGGTCGTCAATATCTTGAGCATGCAATTGGAGCTGATCAACTAGGCTTTTAGAGTAGCACCAGTTATCATACCAAAAGTTAATGACTTGGTCATTACCAAGGATCCAACTGATGTCCTTTCTAAGAATGAGTCTGTGTTTGAGAATCTGGTTCCAAAATAGGAGAATTGGTGGACTTTTTAGTGCTTTCAAAGAAGGAAGAGTTGCGGAGGTACTTAGCACTGACCGATTGTACCCATAAATTTTGGGGTTACATTAAAACTTTACAATCTAGTTTTGCCGGAAAAGCCTGGTTAGTTGCTAGAGATTTTCGAAGGCCAAGTCCTCCTTGTTTTTTTTCGCCGACAGACTTTATTCCAAGCAATAAGTGGGATTCCTTGGGAATTGGCATTGGACTTCCAAAAGAACTGACGGTTGAACTGGTCTAATTTTTTAAAAATCTTGATAGGGACTGCAGTGGATTGCATGGTATAAGAGGGCATTGCCTCAAGGTTACTTTGAATGAGTACAGTCTTACTAGCTTTAGATAATGTGTTTGCCTGCCAAGAATGAATTCTGGCAGAAGTGGCACTTAAAATACTTTCAAAAACAGATTTGTCGATATTCTTTTCATTAAACTGGAAGCCAAGATATATACCTAAAGAGGACTTTTGGTGAATATCAAAGATAGACGAGATAGCTTGTTTAGAAGAAGCTTGAACCTTTTTGGAGAAAACTATTGAGGACTTGTGGAAATTGACCAGTTGGCCATCATGAAGAAGCTTCTTAAGAATAGTCACAGATTTCTTTTGGGCTTTACAAAATAAAATACTATCATCAGCAAAGAAAAGTCCTAGGATAGTAGGGGCACGAGGGGCGATTTTAATACCAATTCCATTTTTTACATCCATAGAGGCAAGATGCAGTCGTCGGGCAAAAACTTCCATACAGATATTAAATAAGTAAGGCGAAAGAGGATCGCCTTGTCGTAATCCATGAGATGGCTTAAGAAAATCGCGCAGTTGATCATTAATATTAATGGAATAGGAGACCGTAGTAACGCATTCACGGATCCAGTCAATCCATTTTGGCGAGAAACCCAGCTTGTGAAGTGTTTGGAAAAGAAAATCTCACTCAATGCGGTCATAAGCCTTTTCCATATTCAGTTCAAGAGCCATCCATCCTGTTTTATTTTTGGAATGGTAGAACATGTGGTTAATTTCTTGCATAAGAAGGACATTATCCTGAATGTTTCCGTCAGGGACAAAGGTATTTTGAAAATGACCAATAATATGACTTAAAATAGCACGTAATCTGTTGACCAAAATTTTGGAAATTATTTTGTAAACAGTATTAGATAAACTAATAGGGCGAACGTGATTCGGAGTTTATGGATCTTGAACCTTAGGGATTAGGGTTATGATCGTGTGATTAAATTCCTTTAAAAGTTTTCCATGGGTAAAAAAACTTCTAACTGCATTAATAACGCCATCCTGAATAATGTGCCAGTATTTGTGGAAAAAAACTGGACCGTAACCATCAGGGCAGGAGCTTTTAAAAGGTTCCATTTGAAAAATGGCTTGTTTAATTTTATCATTGGAGATTAGTTGCGTTATAATGTCATTTTCTTCTGGCGAAATTAGAGGCGGTACTTCTGAAATGTACAATTATCCGTTGCAGGGGAAGTCAGTTGAGAAACGCTTTTTAAAACAGTCAGAAAATTGTTTGTTTATTTCTGAAGGTTCATCCATCCAAATACCAGAGGGATCTTTAATACGGAATAAAGTACGACATTGTTGGCGTATTTTATTGCTTATATGAAAAAAATCTAGAATTATGGTCACCATGTGTTAGCCACTGTTTTCTGAATCGAAATAAGAAGAAAAAAGCGTAGGAGAACATGCCCACCTCAGCATATATTTTTTTTTGGTTCATAGGAGGTACATAAGCTAGTACAATACAATGAGGAGAGAGGATTCGAACCTGGGACCTTATGTACCCAACACCTCAATCTTAACCAATAGGCCAAGACACACTTGGTACCTCAGCAGATATGGAGATTCTCCAAATTTCTCCTAGTAGCAAGATATTAGAAGACATGGATTTAGAATATAGATAGAGTTTATATAGAATCTCACCAGGCAAGTAGCTTGGTTTCATCTCCACTAGTGCGTCAGGCATGGAGGCTCAACGGGGGTATTAGATCGACCCCGTAGTTCAGCTAGGCGACGAAGTTCGAATGGGCTTGGACGACAAGCTTGATGAGTTGGTGTCATGGATATGCCAATGAAGGAGCTATGTCATGCTAATTAAGTATAGGAATGACTTACTGGACATGGTGTATTGATTAATGGGGAGCTATTGTAAATCGAATTTACAATGGAGTTCATTAGGCTTATAGCATGGTTCTGTCCCCTGGGTCTTGGCCTGGCTTGGAGGTCCAGCACGTTGTATAAACGCCCTCTGAAACAACAATTAGATCATGATGATCTCCAATTTCTGCTTAACAGTAACTAGATCATTGGGTTATGTTATGAACTAAATTTATTTTATTCTGGTACTTTTATATATCTATTCAAATGTGCGATGGTCTCGCATACTTCTTTTTGTGGAGCTAGGAAAGACTAATGATCGATGGCCTCAATTTGTGGTGTATAGTTAAAGTATTCATAGCAAGTTTGCCATTTAATATATTCGTTCATTAAGTAGTTCTAAAAGGCACAATTGCTCCTTCTGTAGCTAATGTGGTACTTCCTATTGCAGTAGAGAAAGAATGAAACTTCATGCACCAACAGAAGTTGCATGATCGTTTCTCATTTGCAACTAATTAACTTCCTACATAGTAGAGCCCCGGGTTCGAATTGCAGGGTCCAAATGGAGGCTGCCAACAAGAGCCTTGCATCCGGGCTGCCGGTGATGGGGGTTACAAGTTCTGGACATGTCCAACCATCGCTGCATCGGACATGGCCTGTTACGGAATATACTAATGGATATTTAATTATGCATGTTTGTTAATATAGTAGAAAAGAATCAAATTAACTACATAAATTATCTCAAGGAATTTAGTTTCTGAAAACAACAGTCTGTTCCTAACGTACTTAGAAACTTTAATCAGAAAACTAGTTTGTTCGGTGAGTTGTTTAATAGTTGTGTTTGATGATAATTCATAAAACTACCGTGTCCAAGATCCAACTTACGAGCAAGCACATATGCTGGGCAGCATAATCCATGCCGTGTCCTTCAATTTTAAAGGTTATGCTCTGAAAGAATATCTAAACTCTAAAGCCATCTTCAAAAATGTTCCGTCCAAAGCTACGAAGAGATTATATACTATGTTATCCGAAACTACTTTTTTAAGTACATCCTTAGAACTATGCTGCCGTAAGATGATTAATCAACCCCTTTTTTCTTCTATTTTGTGCATTCCTATTCAGGCTCGGCTCGGACAATACTGTCGCGTTGCTTCGCAGAGTACTGCATAATGGGGTGGGAAAATCTCCCGCGCACACTCCAAGTCCTGAGCAACCGCCCCTTTGCCGGGAAGTCCAAGCGGAACGAACGTGTGCTTGACAAGATTGATAGAGAGCTTCTCAAGAGGAACAGGAAGAGAGGGGGACGGTTTAGCCTCGGTGGGTGGTGTAGTAAGTCTGAGAAGAACGGGTGCAATGAGTTGGAGGTGGAAAACTATGGAGTTTTGATGCCAAGTGTGGGTGCTAGGAGTTAAGCAAGTTAGTTTCTGCTAGGAATGGTAACAGAGGGCAGTGCAGACGAGGGTTCTGCTATCTTTTTTGGTCAATTCAATTGATGAGGTGTAATAGTTTCACACATATTTCTTTTGTGAACTATGAAACAAAAAATGAAATGATGGATTGAATTTGTGTTGCATAGAGCTGATAGTGGTTGCAATTTTAGATGAATTCGTCCATTTTACCTGCCCCTGACGGTCTTATTGATTAGCAGTTTGCAAGTGAATCCATCATTTTAGTTTTAAATAATAGTAACAGAAAAAGAATGAAGCCCTGTGTTCACCAACAGAATTTGTCTGATTTATTCTCTTTCATAACTTATTCACTTCCTACATAGCTCAACCAAGTAGCTTCTTGATGGTTACACTAATTGGTCCGTTGGCCTACATGTTAAACCAACACCCAGATACTAAAGTATATTAATCTACTACCTTTAAAAGAGATATGCTAGTAATTATTTGATAAACTCAGACAGTACAAGGCCAAGGCTAAACTGTGGAACATTGGATAATCACAAACTATGTGTACCAACAAACAGTGCAATGCAAGCATTGGAAGATGTCAAATGACAGCCCGAGAAATTAATCGTTGATGACATTTCCAAACAGTAATACCTCGTGCAGTAGTTCAATCAAAGTACTAGCATATTGCAAGATGTAAAAGAATCAAATAAATCATTCAGATTTCTCAATAAACAGCATAACAAAATACTAACTGGTGAACATATCATATATCCTAATTCGAAGCGCCTTGCGTTGCACAGCAAGGTCTATGAGACCAGAGAACGCATCACCACAAATTATAAAAAGATATGGCGATAATGGATCTCTCTGACGAAGTCCTCTCTCGGGCTAGGAAGTCTTCAATGGGGAGCCATTTACAAACACTGCAAAAGAAACCGACGAGACACATCGCATAATCAAGTTAACCCAACCATTATCGAATCTCATGCTTTACATCACTCTTTCCAGAAACTCCTACTCGATCCTATCATATGTTTTATTCATATCCAGCTTTAGAGACATTCCCAGTTTTTCCCTTATTGCGAGACTCCATGCAATGAAAGACTTCGAAAGCCACCATGACATTATCATTTATCATACAGCCCGGAGTTAAAGCACTTTGAGAACCGTAGATGATATAGGGGAGCACCACTTTGAAACAATCTTGTATACCACATTGCACAGGCCAGAACTCGGTCATTGAGGTAGGATTTTTCACTTTATCAAACAATATTTGTAGCATTTATGAACACGAAAGACATCGACCCTTCAATGAGAGGCATTGCCAACTTGGTTACGTCACTGCCCATAATGTGCCAAAATTTTAGAAAGAAATTAGCATTCATATCGTCCGGTCCCGAGGCCTTGCTAGGATGCATTTGCTTCAGTGCTGTCACTATCTCTTCTCTCGCCGGTGTTGTAAGGTTGTTCGTTGCTACCGATACCCTTGGTGACACCCCCGCAAGAGCTTCGTCAAACCTCGACGGCTTACTGGAAGTGAACAAGGACCTGAAGTAGTCCACCGCCACTTTCTCCACCGCTTTGTCACCCCGTGCCTTAGTTCCATCATCTTTTTTTATCTCCCCAATAAAACTCCGTCGCTTTTGAGCTAAAGCTTTCATGTGAAAGAATTTTGTATTCCGGTCCCCTTCGATAAAATTTATCATTCGAGAGCGTTGTTTTTGTAGCATTTCCTCCTTCATGAGCAAGTCATCAAGGTTCTTACACATGCGCCTTCTTTCACCTACTACATCCTCTCTAGAAGCCCTATTATCGAGCATTTATATTAAGTCTCGAGTCTCCTTTGTCTTCGTTTGGATGTGACCAAATTCATTGCTCTCTAGGGCAACGCCTTATCTTGGTAATGATCTCCATGGCATTAACCAAACCATCCCCCGGCCCCTATGCAGCTCGTACCACTTGTTCACAACCCGGGTCTGTTACCCACTTATCTTCGAAGCAAAAATCTCTCCTAGACCTTCCATCCCCTTGTCGGCCCACTTCCATTTTAATTGGTATGTGACCAAACCTCTCACGCACAAGATGAGAGACCGTAACAACTAAAAACAGAGATATCCACTCGACATTTGCAAAAGCTCGATTTATTCCACCATGTAAATGGTTATCCCGAATAGCCCAAATCTTTTAGCTCGCACGCATCAATAGCACCATGAAACTCATCCATGAATCTATGAGCATAGGGGACACCACCCTTTTTTCAACTTCAAACAAAATTTGGTTAAGGTCCCTTACCACTACCCATGGTGAGTTGCAATTTGCACCAAGGTCCTCGAGCACATGCTGCCAGGACATGTGCTTGTTCTCGTTTTCGAGCCAACCGTAAAATTCTATCACTCCATTCGTCGTCCCCAAACACCGCCTTTACACACACATCAATATGGACACATGAAGCCGCCCCAAAATGAACCTGAATATCACCATCCCAAAGCAACACAAGACCCCCCGATCTAGTGATCTTCCAACACTATTGACGCATACACCATAATTCATACTTGATTTGATTTTGCCATAATTGTAGGCGTAAAAGTGAAACCCGTTAATATAGTATTAGTTAAACTTCTGAACACTTCTTGATGGTCCAAGTGCAAGAGTGCTAACAATGTCATCGTTGTTACTGTTCTCCAAAATCTAAATTAATTTGACGCATTTAGTTTACAACTATATAATAAGTTTAAATCACATAAAGAAACAATCTTTATATTCTCTAATTTACATTGTTTTCAAACCAAATGGGAATCATCTCAATACTTGCTCCAAACATCATCTATACGTAGGCGAGAATATGTTCTCATCATATGTTCCTCATATAAGCTGACTCAATATAGAATCAAATATTATGTAATTATATATAATAAGTTTTAATATAAAACAATTACATACATTTGAAAATTAAATTATTTACCGTTTATATTCTGAGAGCACTCCACAATTCCCTAACACGTCGGAAGGAGCAGCATTATAATCTCTCTCATCAAGATAACCAACATGATCTTTTGAAGGACTGAAGCCACCAAGTATACGAAACACTCTCAGGTATATTTTACTCTACTTGCCCTTCAACATTTGCCTCAAATATATACTTCATAGCCTTCACCTGAGAATCAACGTGAGACTCAAAATATTGAGTACAAAAGTTTGAAATCTCTTGTAGTAGATATGCATTACATATAGATCCTTCAACCCGAGCCTTGTTGCCAGCCGTTTTTTTTTTTAAATGGTGAAGAAACCTAAAAAGAGGTATTTAGTATATTGAGATTGATTAAAAATTGATATAACTTAATTTGAAAGTAAGTTACCTCTCGAAAGGATATATCCATCGAAATTGCATGGGTCCTCTACTTTTGCTTCATATGGCAAATGAATTAGAAGATGTTCCATTGAGTTAAAGAAACTTGGTGGAAAAATCTTCGCCAATTTGCAAACTCGGGAATGTTTCCCCCTTGGCGTTTCATATCATCAACTTGCAAGTTGGTGAACAAATATCCCAAAAAGCTGACTAATCTCAGTGGTAGCATTCCGCATGTTAACATGCAACAGTTCTCGAAATGCAACAGAAATCAATCTTTGCATAAAGACATAACAATCATGACTTTTAGAACCAAATAAATTATACCCTTTTTGTCCACACCTCAAGTTGGACACATAACCATCGGGGAGCTTCAATTGTTGAACTCATTCACAAAAGAGTTTTCTTTTATCCTTAGTTAACGTGTATGGTGCAATCGGCATTGTGGGTTTAATGCTGCAATCACTAACAACTACATCACCAACATGAAACTTGCATTGCTTCGGTTACAAAACACTTTAAGATCCCTTCTTGCATTGATGTTGTCCTTAGACTTCCCCTTCACGTCCATGATTGTGTCAAACAAGTTAACAAATAAATTCTTCTCAATATGCATGACATCGAGATTGTGTCTTATGAGCAATTTACTCCAATATGGTAGTTACCGAAAAATGCTTTGAAAATTCCAATTGTGCTCTTCGGACCACATGGGTGGGTGACGGTCGGTTATGAGTTCTTTGCACATAGGCAACTTTGAAACGCGTTGCCTTATCTCATCACCACTCAGCCTTCTTGGAGCACCCTATTTTTGAGGATTTTGTTTTGCGAAAAATATGATTATTGGGTAGAAATCGACGATGACAATCAAACCAAGTGTGTTTTCTACTATTTTTAAGTCAAAAGGATGGCGTATCCTCCATGCAATAAGGACATATGCCAACCTCCCGGCAGTGCTCCACCTCGATAATAATATGCCATATGCAGTAAAGTCACTTATAATCTAAAGAAGAGCAAGTTTCATGTTGAAGTTTTGCTTTGTGAAGGCATTGTAGGTTGGGACACTTTCATCCCAAAGTCGCTTCAACTCATTGACAAGAGGTTCCAAGAATATATCCAAATTGCCCTTCAAACTAAATGGGCTTGGTATAATAAGAGATAAGAACATAAAATGATTCTTCATACACAACCATGGGGGAAAATTTTATGGAGTTGTCATTACATGCCAACATGAGTATTGTCTTCTACATTTCCCCACAAATGATTCGAATCCGTCAGTGCGAAGACCAAGAACAACATTGTGTGGCTCCGATGCAAATGATGAAAACGTCCTCATAAAGTGTTTTCACGCCTCTCCATCATATGAATGTGATATGACACCATATGTGCACACATTCTTAGCATACCATGTCATTTGCTCAGCTATTGCACTAATGGTACAGTCTTTGCAATCTACGTGCAAGAGGCATATAGATTAACTTCTTTCTTGAAAAAGTCTTGCCATTTGGCTTCAATCTGTATCGATCCTCATTGCAATTTAGACATTATTTAAGCTTTATATGTTCTTTCCAAAACAACATGCATCCTTTGGCACAAGCGTCGATCTTTTGATGCAGAAGTTTAAGCCATGCAAGTAATTTCGAGTTCCATAGAAGGTTTCATTCATTAAACTATCATCCAGCAATATCTCCTTGATCAACGAGGTAAGGGCATCCATGCCTCTATGTGGATACTCGCATTTGATGCATGTTGTTCGACTTTCAACAACTAGCAATGACAGCTTACAACTCTTGTACAAGAGTTTCTCAGCTGCTTTTAGCATGTCGAATAATGCTTTAACCTCTGGTTACGGATCCTCTTCCAAATCATTTATATCACCCGCATGATTATAACATCTCTCCGGACCAAGTGCATCAATGACCATATCCTTAAATAGGTTGTTAGACGTATGTCCTAAAGAGGAGGACGGCTTGTGAGTTGAAGAAAGGTTTTCATCATCAACATCTTCCTCCCCGTGATAAATCCATTGGTAATACCCCGAACAAAATCAAACTCTATACAAGTGCTCTTTCACAACCTCCGGATTTTGTAGGGTTTGTTCTTACAATTATCACATGGACATTTTTAACCACCCATCTTCTAAAATTTCATTTTTCTTACAAGCCTCACTAATAAACTCATCAATATT
>ONZA01014178.1:32063-42925 GCA_900322205.1 Kewa caespitosa | reverse complement strand
GCATTTTTCTTTTCTTTTCTTTCTTTTTCGCATTTTTATTTTATTTTCTGATTTTTATTATTTATTTTTATAAAGTCACTTAATTCTGGAAAGTAGTAATTCAATTTTACTTTTTAGGATTATAAGACTTATATTTGTATATTAGTATGTATAATATTACATATTTATTTAGTTGTCCATTAGGTAACATTTTAATCCGATGGACATATTTATGCATTTTATTGGTTCAATTATGGACAAATGAATGATGCATGCTAAAAAGTGATTACCTAAATAAAGTGTATGATGATATGACTTAGAAAGCATTTAGGATTAAATCACTTTGTGGTAGTAAATCGAATTTACACAAAGCTCTAATTCACAAGTAGTGGATGTTCGTAAGAACATGCAAATTGGATGCATCTCATCTAATTTGTACCTTCACTCCCGAATCTAGACTTCAGTTAAAAGACTAAAGGAGTCAAAAGACGATTTCCTTATTTTTCTAAAATAAGGTGGCGACTCCAATTTGTGGCATTTCGCACATAGTGAAAAATGACAACTTTCCCACATTAACACAATCATTGTCGTGGGGGGTACGCGTGCCTTATTCAACTTCCGCATTTTCCCCTCACCCGGGATGCGGGAGGGCCGTGGCCCCTACAGAAGGTTGTTCAACACAAGACAGAGCTAATGTCCTTCTGCAAGCAATTGAGAAAGAGAAACTGGAGGTTTACGCTAAACTTAGCAGTGCTGTGCTGACCTTTTTGCAACAAAAAAGTAAAGTATATTGGCTTTCCCAGGGTGACCAATGCACTGGATTCTTCTTTTCAGCTATCACAAGCAGGAGAGCTCAAAATAGAGTGTTTTGCATCCAGAATGGGCAAGGTAATGTAGATGATGATCCAGAAGAGGTGCCTCAGGTCTTTCTGGATTATTGTATGAAGTTACTTGGCTCTACTTGTCATGTTGATGCTGCTGTTCAGCCCGAGGTTTTTGCTTATGGGTATCTTCTTACCCAGGAAGATCATCATGTTCTCACTTCCCCATTTGTTCCTAAAGATGTCAAAAGGAATTTGTTTAGTATTGGCAAAAATAAAGGTCCATAGCCTGATGGCTATGGAAGTCAATTTTTCAAAAACTCTTGGAGTATTACCGGACCTTTATTTTGTGATGCATTGTTGGATTTTTTCAGAAATGGAAAGATTTTGAAGCAAGTTTGTGCAGCATCTCTAACCATGCTTCCCAAGGTGTCTAACCCCTCAACTCCTGCTGATTTTAGGCCTATAACGTGCTGCAAAGTGATTTATAAGTGTATCACAAAAATGATATGTGCTAGAATCAGTTATTTGTTGCCTAAACTGATTCATCAAGCTCATGGTGCTTTCTGAGGGGGCAGGCATATGGTTCATAATATACTGTTGAGTCATGACCTGCTTAAAGGCTATACAAGACAAACTCCTAGTCTTGGGTGCATAATGAAAATAGACCTTCAAAAGGCATATGATATGGTTGATTGGGGTTTTCTGGAAAGTGTCCTCCAAGGGATGAACTTTCCTTGTGTGGTGATCAACTGGATTTTAACTTGTTTGCAGGGTACTAAGTACTCTTTGGTCTTGAGTGGTGATATGTATGGGTTCTTTTCTGCTAAGCATGGCCTCAAGCAGGGTGATCCAATGTTACCCCAAAAAAAAAAAAAAACAAAAAAAAAAAAAACAAAGAAGTGCTTGGAAGTTCCAGCACATGAAAATGGCTTAAACTAACTGGATTAATTCTCATATACCGACAACTTAACCATGATAAATTTGATGGAATAAAAGGTGAGTTTACTCGAATTATTTGGTAGTCTTGACGTAAATTTTTATGTGGAATTGAGATGAATGAAACTTAAAATCATTCCGAACCTTCATATTTGCTGTTTAGTTTGGAAGTACGGGTCGCAAACTGTCTGATACATAAAATCGATCATACATCTGGTCTATGTAATTAGTTTCAAACGGAACAAATGAACATAATCAATAACACAACCAGAAGAGGAATAGCTATAGCCTACACATCAAGCAAAAGATCGACTAACAATCATGATGATTGATGATTGATGATTGATGATCATGTCCTTGTAAAAAAAGAATGCATGAAGGACAACAGAAATAATGAGTACTGAACAATATAATGTTACCGATCATACAAAAATGGGTAACATGATTTATTTATTTCTCTTGCGAGTTTCGACAAAATATAATCATACACATTAGTCCTCTCATCAACACAGAACATCGTCACCACCTCAACATAATTAAAAAAAAAGAAAGAATTGTATGCGTATATACTACTGTAATAATGGACAATATTGAAAGCTCTCAGAGGTGAAATTGCCACGCCTTGGAAAATCTTTGGTCTCATCCAGGATGAAAAAAGATTTCTGAGTGTTATGTCGGTCCAAAACATTGATCACATTTATAGAGAGGGTAACAAGGCAGCGGACTGGTTAGCGAGAGAAGGTGGCCGAGTGGGTTGTTCCTTCAACTGAGCTGTGTCCTGATCCTTAGAGCTTGATAGTAATATAAGAGCAGACATATTAGGAGCCACTTCCGAGAGGGGAGCCTCCTAATCTCTTCCTTTCTCACCCACTCCCAAATTAAAAAAAAAAAAAAGAAAAAAAAAAGAAAAAAAAAGAGAAAAAGTACAGGGGGACAAAAACAGAACTAACATTCTGCTCCCCTTTTGGATTTTACGTAGCATAGATTATAATGACAACTTAAATCAATATTATAGTATATATGATCGTACAAAAGAATGAAGCAAAGTGAAGAATTCAACGATCAATGATTCATTGGTACACCTGAAGGGGTAACTTTTTCTTGAAAGAAGACGACTCTTAAAAGCAGTGATCATCATAAGTCACACTCACACCCTCAAAGTCATAGTCACCCTTTGAAGCATGAAAGTCACCCGTATCTATCAAATGCACCTAAAAACTTTATAATTAGCGGCGACAGCGAGTGATACGGCTGCAGCCCCGTCGGTAGGGGTTGGCGGACGCGCCATGTCGGCAGTTGTAGTACGATGCGCCACGCCTCGAACAAGGGACACGGTTCCTCATCAGAGCACCGTAGCTTATGTACCACCTCCAAGCTAAACTGCGCCGCTTGTTGGTCTCCGTTCTGTCCAGTTTCAACTCGTTCTCATCCTCGGCCATCCTACACTCGCCAGCTGTACTGCCAGCCAGGCATTCGGAGGGGAACGACGTAGTCGAATCCTCATCCGTTGATGACGTCATCAGCCACGAACGGAGGTCAAAGTCCATCTGATCTCCGAGGGTGGCTGATGACGACGAATGGACAGCTGACATCACAAGTAGAATCATCAAAAGTATGATGACACTATTAGTTGATGGCATAGTTGCCATATCAGTTTCTATGAGTTTGTTTCTCTAGGTGTTTGTGTTTCTCTCTATATGTTGGTTCAGGTATGACTTTAGCAAGCATAGATGATAGAATGAGGTTTTGAGGGTCTTATATTAAGAGAACACTGAGGATAATTTGCCCTTGGTTTAGGATGTATTAACTGAGATTGCCACTTTGACTTTTATTGGGGGGCTTTGAAGGTTTGCAAGTTCACATGGCAATATGGGTTGATTGATCAGGGACATATTATTTTTCTGTCAAGTTCCTAGTACTGGTACTGTATTTTATTGTCAAAGGTCTTCATGTCAGCTATTTTATGCTTGTATATGGATTTATAATTGTGGTTGATGCCTATGATTTCTGAAAACAACTCAACTGATTGGAACCGTTGCCGTCCAGACATGTTCCCAAGTCCACACCGTTGTAACTCGATTATAATCGAAAGTTGTGTGTTCCGTGTTTATCTTGGATGAAAAGGTGAAATTTTTTTATCGATATGAAAGTTTAGAAGGCTACTCACCTGTTGTAGGTGGGTTGAAAAGGTGAAATTTTTAAATGAACAAAAGATACATGAACACTATGAAGTGATAAAAAGATGAAGAAGAAGATTTCAATTAGATGTATCGACTTTATATATCAGATCAGAATTAATTAATTTGTGAGAATGGGTGTGTTTGGCACAACAAGCGGTAGCTGCAAGCTGTAGCTGTGAGCTGTGAGCTGTAGCTGTTGCAAATAAAAGTGTTTGGCAAAACTAGCTGTAGCTGTGAGCTTCAAAGTGTTAAATGACATAAAGGGACATGAATATTTTATATCATTATATTTATAATATTTAATTATTCAAAGGATAAGGGGTAAAAGTAGAAATCTATTCCCCAAAAGTTGAAACTTTCACTTGAAAGCTACCTTGGTTAGCTTCCACCAAAGAAGCTTTTGACCCCAACAAGAAGCTAAAGCTGATATAAAAGCTGGTGCTTCCAAACAAAGCTTCTGAAAGCTTGTTCTTCCCCCAAAAGCTAAATTTGTCCATAAAGCTCCCAAAAACTGCGTGTCAAACACACCCTGAGTATATAATTATTTGTTTATAGTTTAAAATACAATTTGTATGATTAGATGTATTAGATTTGTGTTTGATTGATCACAACCTTAGATTTATGTACAATGTGGTGTTTTAATAATAGAAATTTTCATATTTTATAAGAAAGAAAATGACACAGAAAAGGTGATGAAAAGAGAAGTGATTTTTTTATAAAGGGTGTTTTATAAAAATGTAATATTTTGAATAAAAATGATACTTTTGACAACCACATTGCACGATGCCCCCTATAACATCAATTGCTAGAATTCAAGGGTAACATTAGTAAGTGTAGTTCATAATGGTAATCTCAGAGGTATTTAGAAAATCGTGCCCCTAGTTAACTTGAACATCTGATATTAAGAAGTTGAACATTTATTATTAAGCAGTTGGACATTAATATTTTATAATTAATTTTTTATTGAAAATATCATACATATTATCATTAATGTTCAATTAAATAATCTTGAAAGAATCATTCTCACCGTAATCCACAGTAGGATATAATTTGTGTTCCAGATGTGTTGCTCAGAAAGTCAGAATGAATGTGAATGAAATGACCATCTCGAAGTATTACGTGTAAAGGTGTAATTTTCCTTTGTGCTCTCCAATTGACCATCTCAAAGTTCTGAATTATTTATGAAAACACTATATAACAAAAGTATCATAAGACTATTGATTACATATACAAGTCACGCAGCGCGTACATACATGATGCATTTGATAGAATGATAATTCAAAGTCAAGACAACAATAACACATTTGACGGTTAGCCAACAATGATTGGACATGGTTCCAGTAACCTCTCCATTTTTTATTTATTTTTTTTTATATCGAAAGACGGGAATAATATTAATTGGAGGAAAAGTTACAAATGTCTAGATCGGCCAGATCAATAATGTTTTCGGGCCAATCTTCCAATCAAAGTCGTTTCAAACGTGAACGGATGTATATTAGCAATGTTGTGAGCTACATTATTTCCGTTTCTACGAACACAAGACCAAGAAATAAAATCAAACTATAAAGACAAAAGATGCGCCTCCTTTAGAATGATATCAAGGATAGATCTCTCAAACTCCTTCTTTAGCTTCGACATGATTCCGCTACAATCACTCTCCACAATTAGTCTTCTGTACCCGGCTTCCCATGCCATCTTTATACCGATCAAGAGTGCACGAGCTTCCTCCAATTCTGGATCAAAAGCACCCTCGAACTGGTGGCAGCCCATCGCTACAACTTCGCCCCCGGCATCACAAACTTCCGCACCCCAACCGTACCCCCTCCTTTAGTTTTCCTGCGTCAGAGTTCAATTTCCAAAGATCCATGTCCGGTACCGTCCCCTATAGGCTGTCTCTGACCCGCCGTTCGATAGTTGGCCTCGGTGTATCGTTGGTGAAAGAGCAGCGCACTTGTCACAATTACACGTGGATCCTCTTTCGGCCCATTCCATACCATCCTACACCTCGCTAGCCAAAGAGCCCATAGTGCCATCGTGAACTCATTTAGCCTTGGACCCTTCAGCAACCCCAAACGCCTTTGTAACCAGTCCCGACTCGATGGAGCGTCCACATCCCACACTGCAGGATCAACAACAAACTCTTCCCATACTCCTTTTGCCATTTCGCACTTTGTAATGGCATGGAGATCACTATCTTCCCACCCCCCACAAAGATCACATCGCAAATCAGTCCTTTTCATTCGCCGTGCCAAATTTGCTTTCGTAGCTAAACAGTTCTTACCAATTCTCCACATCATAGCATGCACCTGTGGGGGAACATCCTGTGCCCAAATAGTCTTCCAGAAGCTCTTCGAGACCGAGGTATCGCTAGTTTCACCACCTGTTCTTTTTCGGCTTTTGATCATGTGGTAAGATGATTTCACTGTGAAGTTCTCATCCTTGCTATAATGACATCGAAGTACATCATCAGGCCAATGGGTACACAATGGAATCTGAAGAATCAGTTCACTATCAATCGGGAGAAAGTTACTCATTATAAGATCTCGCCGCCACTGCCTTTGTCCCTGTCGATAAGGTCACAAACCTTCTAGCTACTGTTCATACTTGTCACCGGTGATACGGGTTGGTACGAATCAGGTCTTGGGAGCCATCGATCCCAAACGCCCACTCTCTCACCATTCCCGACTATTCACCGAGTACCCTGTTTGATCACCCATCGAACACCATACAAACTACGCCAAATGTAAGTTGGTCTAGGCCCCAACTCACCCGACCAAATGTCAACATTTACGAAGTATTTGGCCTTTAAGATCCTGGCACACAGTGTGTTAGGGGCATCCGCAAGTCTCCATATCTGCTTCGCGAGCAAAGCCTCGTTAAAGGCTTCCAAATCTCGAAATCCTAGACCCCCATCTTCCTTTGAATCACATAGAACTTGTCAATTCTTCCAATGATTTTTTTGCTTACCATCCTTATGTCCCCACCAAAAATTACGGATAAGCGATTGTATCTCCTCACTAAAATCACCCGGTATTTTAAACACACTCATGGCATAAGTTGAGATCGCCTAGGCTACAGCCTTTACTGGCACTTCCCTTCCCGACCACGATAAGTATTTATCCATCCACCCATGCAGTTTTTTCGCCACCCGATCTTTTAGTGACAAGAAAGGCTTCTTCCTCGAAAGCCCAATTTGAGTTGGAAAAACGAGGTACTTATCATGCCCCGCTACCTCCTGCATGCCCAACTCCTCAACGATCACGGCCTTCCTATCACGCTTCACCCCCTTGCTGAATGTCACAGTAGTCTTTTCACAGCTAATTTGTTGTCCCGACGCCGACTCGTAATCGGCCAAGATCCCCTTCACCACAACATCTTGCTCCGTATTGGACTTGGTAAAGATAACCGAGTCCTTAGCGAACAATAAATGTGACACTATCGGTGCGGACAGGTTCACTCTATGTCCGTGCAAGCCCCCCGATTCAACAGCAAAAGACAACATGCTTGACAAACCTTCAACACATAAAAGGAACAAATATGATGAAATAGGGTCACCTTGACGAAGCCCTCTCGACGGTCTCACAAAGCCTCGAGGTTCACCGTTGATGACAAAAGAATAAGTCACTGTTCTAATGCATCTCATGATAATCGAAATCCACCCTCTTCCGAATCCCAATTTCTCCATTATTTTCTCCAAAAAATCCCACTCAACTCTATCATAGGCCTTACTCATGTTGAGTTTAATAGCCATATTTAGGGCTCGTATCACAGTGAATAGAATGATAAGTTTCAAAAGCAGAAATAATATTGTCACTTAACAGCCTCCCCAGGATGAAGGCACTCTGGTTCTCCGAAATAATCCTAAGCAAAATTTGTTTTAGCCTATTACCTATAGTCTTAGTAGTAATTTTAAACATTACCTTACAAAGACTTATAGGGCGATATTCGGCAACTTTTGTGGATTTTTGTTTTTTTGGGGATCAAAACAACATTTGTATGATTTAGTTTAGCGGGAAATTCGTCACCTTTGAGAATCGGTAGGACTATGGCTATTACCGAATGACCCACAATGTGCCAGTACTTCAGGTAGAAACATGC
Source organism: Kewa caespitosa (assembly GCA_900322205.1). Lineage (NCBI taxonomy): Eukaryota > Viridiplantae > Streptophyta > Magnoliopsida > Caryophyllales > Kewaceae > Kewa > Kewa caespitosa. The sequence goes on along the minus strand of ONZA01014178.1, from coordinate 34,908 downwards.
ATTCATGCCGTCTGGCCCGGCGTCTTCCAGGGATGCATTTGACTAAGAGCTTCGAACACTTCTGCCTACGAGTAGGGCATCTCCAAGAAACCTCTCATGTCCACTGTCACAACGTTTTCCATGCAGCTAAGGACCCGCTCCACATTACTCATACCATCCGACTCAAAGATGGCCGAATAATAGTCGGTGACAATTCACTCAAGTTCGTGCTCCTCGTGGTGCTCTTCCCCCTTGTCATCAACAAGACACTTGATAAAATTTCTTCTTCTTTAGAGCTCGCCTTCTCATGGAACCATCTTGTGTTCTCGTCCCCGTACTTCAAATAGTTCGTATTCAATCTATGCCACCACATGATCTCCTCTTTCCTTCTAAGATCACAAACTTCTTGCATCGAAGTCTTCCTTTCCTCCACGGTTTTGGCCTTCTCGACGGATTTCATCTTCAATTTGATTTTTGTCTGAATATGCCCAAAAGATGACTTATTCCAATCTCCAAGTGCCAATTTGCAGTTGCTTAATTGGCTAACGAACGCCTCACCACACGGCATGTGCTCTCGCGGGAGCCATGAGCATCTAACTACTGCTTCACATTCCTCCTCCTTGACCCTCATATTCTCAAATTTAAACCTCCTTCCCCTTCGTTTTTTTGGTGCCCAACCCCTCATATTAAGCTCCAATCGAATCGGTAGATGATCCGAAAGATGCTCGTCCACATGAGTGACATCCGCTAATGGGAATAGGGCTTTCCACTCCGTGTTGGCTTAGTATCGATCAAGACGTTCCTCAATCTTTTGTACTCCCTCCCTCCGATTCCACCATGTACACTTGTACCCCTTGTAGTCTAGGTCCCGAAGATTGCGTTCATCTGCTATGTCTCAGAAACTGCCAGGGATGCGCTGATCTTTACTCACACCACCACTCTTCTCATGATTGTGAAAGATTTCATTCAAATCCCCACCCACAAGCCACGGCTCATTATCGTCCCCTTTCAGTTGCGATAATAGGTCACAAGTAAGAAGCTCTTTGCTTCTCTCAATCCAACCTTACACCCCGTACACCTCTCCAATTTATTCTTTCTTATTATTAGGCAATATTGTGAACTCCTAAGTATTTAGGAGTTATGGTGTATATGGGTTTCGTTATATTATTGGGTCAAGTCTTTCCTTATGAGAACTCTTGATGCTTGGTGTATATAAATTAACATCCATGGTGGAATAATAATCAATTTTATCTTGACATGAATGATCATTAGTTCGATTAATCATGGATTAAATATCGGTTTCTAATCACCAATTGTTTCACACATGTTTGCTTGTTTAGACTTAGGAACGACATATTCTTTTGATGTATGTCACGAGCTCATGCCAAATTCGAGGCTAGAATCGAATATTCGCTCGTACGTGATCATGGGTACTTGTTGACACCAAAATAGTGCCCCCAAAATGACCCTATGGCAATGAATAATATACGGTACGGGTCCCAGAAACCTGTTATACGCGAAATATTGAAAACCTAAAAATGCAAAAAAAAAGTCAACCGAAGTCAAAAGGGCAAAATGGTCATTTCACCTTACCATTGAAGCTTCTAGACATCCCCTAGGATTCCCGGCCAAGGGGAGTTAAAACCGTAACGGACGCATTGAACCAAGTGTGGGACCAGAGAAAAACCACGAATGTGTTTTCCCTAACGAAAGGGAGCCGGGGCTCCCTCCCACACGGAGGCCCGGGAGCTTGTGAAAAGTGAGGTTTAGAGTCGCCACCCTGTTATAACCCAAACAAGGACGAAGGGTTTCTTGGGGAAACCCGAACTAGGTTTTAAGGAAAACCATCGCAAAACCATTGTGACTCAGTGATAGATAAGGTAATAGATCTGACTACCAGATGATTTGGGTCTGGGGTTTAAGTTATAGAGTACGGACATCCGAGGAAGACCCATTTCCTTACCCGGGTCCGGGGTTTAAGTTATAGAGTACGGACATCCGAGGAAGACCCAGTTCCATATCCGTTTTGCAATGGGTACCTACTAATCCGTCATTGTCCCTAATTTTTGAGTGAATTGGATGATGATCATGATTATACCCGAAATAAATGGAAGAAAGCTATTAACAAGTAGCATGCGAATGTACAAAACTAATATAAGCGTCATGGATATATACATTGGAAGTTAGCACACGAATGTACAAAAATAGACAGTTGGACCGACATGTCTTTCGGCGTATGGCGGGCTTGGATATAGTAGTACTACGCTACGTACCGCTCATCATGGGACTTGAATCCACTCACGGATCAAAGCCCTAGCGTAATCCTGTACGGGGGACCCATTCAGCAGGTCCACGGAGCCACTCGGTGGGAGCGGGTAAAGATGGGTATGCCAGTTCCTACTCAAAACGATAATAGCCATGAGGCAAACACATATGACTCGTTCCAAGAGTTGTATCAATCCAAAGGCGGGAGAGGTTGGGATACGACCAACGTCACCAGAACCTGAGTATCCTAAAATATCAACCGTTATGGGTGGATTGACCCGAACTTGGTTCAAGCGCATAGGTATTTGATTCTCTAATATTCCCGTTTCAAGGGAGGAAATGGACTCTCGGGGAGTGAAGGGGTTATATTTGGGTATGTGGAGTTAATGGATATGGAAGGCTTAATGAGATGGAGATTGGCTCGGTAGGAAAAGTAAATAGGTTCCCCGTAATGGCCCCGAGCCAAATAAGAGGAGATGATCAAGCATTCGTTTGTATTCGATCGTTGGATACTCCACAGGTCGGGAGTACAAACTCCGTTGGGGGTAATGGAGGATAGTGTTTGATGTCGAGGTGGGTGGAGTACCCATGATCGCGTACG
>ONZA01014121.1:49555-67840 GCA_900322205.1 Kewa caespitosa | reverse complement strand
GGGAACTAGCCAATCGACCCCCAGGCGAGAGTCATGGGCGTGGGACTTTGTACTCGTGAGCACGAGTTCGACAAGCATGCACAAAATACATGTATCTCTACGCCAATGCATGTGTTAAGTGGGAAAATCGCACATCGGTAGTTTGGGAGAGATGACACTTGTATAAAAGTCTAATGAGCTACTCCTTCTATTGCCAATTGATTTTAGAATGGGACCCTACTGGGCTTGTGCGTTGGTTTACTCTCCTCCTTGTGGGCCTGTGTTGGCCAGTTAAAATTATTAACATGGTATCAAAGTGGGCTTTGGTCTTGTTGGTTTGACCCATGTTTGGCCCACAGTACACTTGATGAAGCCCAAAAGAGGCATCAGTGTGCGGCGGGGTATTTGAGTTGAACCCCCTGTTTAGCCCACGCGCGTGTGACAACCCATAGGTTTGTTAGTCCACGCTTCTGCCTAAAATGTGCCTTTGCATGCGGTAGGGTGTTAAGTAAGAAAGTCCAACATCGGTAGTTTGGGAGAGAGGAGACTAGTATATAAGTTTAGTTGGCTACTCCTTCTATCGCCAATTGGTTTTAGAATGGAACCCCATTATACTTGTTTGTTGGTTTACTCTCTTCCTTGTGAGCCGTGTTGGCCAGTTAAAATTTAACAGTATGGGCACGGGCGCATGGCAATGCCAATAGAACAGAAATGCGTGCACTTGAGGCCAATTTTAAGCTCATGCTCTGGGTGACTGCACGAACTCTTTGGTTCACGTACCTGATGTCTTTCCCATGCCTAACACACCTAAATATTATTCCTTGAAACCATTGTGTTTAATGAGAGCAGCTTGAAAATATTTTGATTGAAATACTAGTACAGTACTAACTAGCGAACAACTTGCTACAGCTTACCGGCCTGCTTCTTCTATTTTCTTTTCTTTTTTCTTCTTTATTAATATTTGTCGCGCAAACTTACTAGACAACAAAAACTATATTAGTCATCTGCCAAAATAAATAAATAAATATATTAGTCAGTCAAGAGATATTTGTAAAGAGGTTTGAATAATGAACCTTGCTAATAGTCAATGAATTAATTAGGGCAATACTGTAGTTTATACGTTAGTATAGCAAATAGTGAGCGTCTAGTGAGAATTGAGACCATTAAAGGAGGAGCACCGACAGCAAGAGCTGACCCACAAGGTCTCGCGCACACGGCGTGTGGGAATGGGACGAATAAGGTCTTAAAAGTCAGCGGCATGGCTTCTTTCTAGCACATGGTCGTCCGACTAATCAGCCCTTTTCAAATTAAGATGTCATTTAAATGTGATTTGCTTTTGTGTAACAAACATTTTTAAGCTACGGAAGGCTTTATAAGTCATGAAAGATTCGGCGCCTTACCAAATAGATTTGGTCTATTATCGAACAATTAGTGAAAATAATTATCCAGACAATCTCATATGTAGTCACGGCTGGGTTAGTTAATTTTAAGGTGGAAGCAAGTGAGTAATTGTTGGTGCTAAAATTCCCAGAATATTTTACAATGCTCAGGATGTCACGCAGTGCTTAGAACGTCATACAAAGTTGAGAGCGACGACAGGTGGGAATTACCCGAGAACGACGTCAACAGTTTAGCAACGAATAAATGGAGCATCAACCAAATTTATAGGGAACATGACTATTACTAAGGAGGGGAAAACTAAGTCAAGGAGTGGCCCACTAAAGATGAACAGGGATCAACTTGTAACAGAAGCGCAACGTGGTCAAAGGGTAATTCCTACATTCCAGGAACCACCTCCAAGAATCAAGGGCACTATTGGCGGCTGCTTAGGGTTGATCAACGGCTAGAAAGAAAGACTATAAGAAAGGAGAGAAATATCTTCAGAAGACAGATCCATCACTCCAAGCCTACTATTCCTCATCTTTATTATATCTCTTGTACTCAACTCATATTTACCTATCTCATTGTTGTCTCTTTCTTACGACTTGTACTCAAAAGCAGTTGTAAAAATTCAAACGAGTGTAGTGGATTGATTACCAGTTGGAGGTAGATTCCAATCGAGATTTTTCCCCTATTCTAGGGCTTTCCTCGTAAAAAATACCTTGTGCCATTATCGTTATCCCTGCTCGTCATTTTCTAGTATAAGCATTACATACGTTCTTTCTGAGTGATTAGATTATTTGATCCACAATCTTAGTTGCATCAGCACCTTGGTTGAATTTGACCAAGATAATTTGGCGCCCACTGTGGGGCACTTAATCTAGAAAACCCATTTAGAAATACTTCCCTTTCTAAAAAAAAAAAATGTTTCATCATGGACTCATCTTCCCTGCCAAAGAAAGATACTGGAAAAAAGAGTGAGAAGTCAACCCAGCTCTCCCGTTCTTGAACCACCAAGCCTATCCAGAGGACTCTGGGAATGCCCAGTACAGATGCATCTAATAAGGAAATCCCAACATTAGTAGAATGTCAAATTTCTATTTGGACACCCCTGTCTACTGTCTTCACAAAGGCCACCAACACAAAAAAAGCTAAGACCGTCCAGGAGAAACCCAGCGCTGAAGAGTGATGTCCAGCATTTCAGATATGCTTAAAGCCCAGAAGGCTCAGGAAGAAAACATCCTGAAACTCACACGAGAGAATCAACAATTGTACAGCGATCATGGATAGCGGTATCTTGCCTTCCAAGCCACCTTTCCACAGGGATACCAATCAGATTACCCCAATGCAAATCTTGAGCACTCCCCCTACCACAATGACGGTCAGACCTCTGACATCTCAACAATTCCCATTCGAGTTCAGCCCAACTTTTCCAATTGGACTTCTTCAAACACCTAACAATCCTCAATCTGAGGCAAGCCAGGTCCTGGCTGAAGCAACACTGTCGTTCAACATCAATGATGGCAATGATGCACTCTGGCAAGAAGTTGTTCGCGTTAGGCAAAGATTGAGGAATCCTTCCAGTGCTAGTCCTTCGAGCATCATCCCTGTAAGGAACATTCCACACTCTTACCCCTTAGCAGCTCAACTAACTAGTAATTTTGATAATTATGTTATCAGTGATACTAACAATGCAGGGATCATGAATACCGTAGTAATGTACATTAAATCTCTGGAGGATATGATACCCAAAATTCCAGGAGCACCGCAGCGGATTGAGCATATCTCCTCTACAATTTATGCAAAGACGCCCTTTGTTGATGAGATCACTACTATAGAATTCCCAGAGAGATTCAAGCCGCCATCCATGTCATCTGATGATGGAACAACAGATCAAAGAGAGCATTTAATGATACCTAGTCACCGAAATGAAGCGTGTCTTGGCAAGGGGTTCAGCTCAACGTTAACAGGTTCATCTCTCAAGTGGTATTTAAATTTACCTAAAGGTTTAATTTCTAGTTTTGCAGATTTTGCAAACCTGTTCCAAACACAATTCTCCATGAGCCGAAAAATGGAAAGAAGATCCAGTGACCTATATTGCGTTGTCTAGAAGAAAGGAGAATCCCTAAAAGATTTCCTTAATCGTATAAACAACAAAATCATAGCAATCCCGAATTGCGACCAACCTACCGGTGTGGAAGTTGTGCGTCAAGGACTGGTAAGAGAATATGAGTTTTATGGCGAGCTAACAAAATTTCCTTGTAGTTGCTTCCTAGACGTTAGGAATGAAGCTCCGCCCTTCATACCACTAGAAGAGGACAAGGCCCTAAAAATTGAAACCAGGGACTATGAGAAACACAACAAAAAGGTGATGACGGAGAAGTCAGAATGGAACAGGCCCAAACCATATTACAAACTAAAAGAGAGACCAACAATTCGCTATGCGGGAGAACTCAAGAGCGACAACCTGACGGAATTGTCAGAATGGCCAGAAATTCATAAGAAATTTTTTTGCATTGACATTGCTACTTTAGTTGATCATTTAGATAATTTAGGGCCTAAGGTAAGATGGCCCAAAAAGACTGACAAACTTGCAGGGAACAGAGATACATCTAAATGGTGTGAGTTCCATGGCGACATCTGCCATAGAACTGAAGACCGTATTGCTCTCAGAAGAGAAGTGGCTTACTTGGTGAAAAACGGATACCTAAAGAACCTACTGAAACCAGATCAAAAAGATCAGCTAGGTGCAGACCCACGTACAAAGATCGTGAGATACATTTCAGGAGGATCAGACGTCTGTGGAGTGTCCTACTCATCAGCAAGGAGAATCGCCAAGGAGAACTCAATGCAGAGGCCTTAACGACCAATGATGCCCAGAAGACGGAACCAACCTATCACCTTCGACGAATCAGATAGGGAACACATCAAGGAGTACCACCATGACGGACAAGTCATTTCCTTATAGATTGGTTGTACAAAGGATACTAGTTGACGGAGGCAGTTCTGTGAACCTCATCATGGCTGACACCCTAAAGCAGATGGGAATAGAAGACAACAACATTGCCAAGAGTTCCGTCATCTTGGTTGGATTCAGTGGAGAAACAAAACAGACTCTTGGTCACATATTCCTACCAACAAACGCCTGTGGGGAAAATTATTTTGAATTTTTTTCTGTAAGCGACTACTTGTCGTCCTACAATGTTTTGCTTGGCAGGCGTGGATACACAATCTAGGAGCAATACCTTCTACCTACCATCAGTGCGTGAAGTTCCCAAGTAGCTTAAGACTGCAAGTAGTCAGAGGAGATTCAAAAGCGGCTCAGGATTGTTACAAGCTCTCCCTCAAACCAAGCAGAGGATGGAGGGAGAAATAGTAGTTAAAGCACCCACGGGTTCAAAGCGTCCTGCTTGAAGAACTAAAACACAACATAGAAGAGGCCATGTTGAACCCGGAAGAGCCAGAAAGGAAGCTACATATAAGCGATGACGTGCCTGACCAGATCCGACCTGACATGATACAGTTCTTGAAAGAAAGGATGAGCTGCTTTGCTAGCACCACAGCGACATGTTGGGAAGTTCAGAGGTCATAACACACAAACTAAACATCGATCCTAGCTATATCCCAATCAAACAGAAAAGAAGAAAATTTGCCCCTGAAAGAAATCAAGTCATCAACAAGGAGGTCGACAAGCTCAAAGAAATAGGTATGGTCCGAGAAGTAATGTGATTGGTTAGCTAACATTGTGGTAGTGAAGAAGAAAAATGGAAAATGGAGAGTGTGCGTGGACTACACAGACCTGAAACAAGGCATGTCCAAAGGATCCCTTCCCACTACCACACATAGACGCCATGGTAGACGCGACTGCAGACACGAGATCTTGACATTTTTGGATGCTCAAAGTGGATTCAACCAGATTCAGATGTACGAGCCTGATAGAGAAAATACAGCCTTCATGATAGAGCGTGGGATATATTGTTATAACGCCATGCCCCTCGATCTCAGAAATGCAGGAGCAAATTAACAGCGTCTTGTCAACATGATGTTCAAAGAACAACTAGGAGACACGATGGAAGTTTACATCGACGACATGGTGATCAAATTAAAATTAGCTGAAGAACATGTCAAACATCTCACAACAGTATTCAACATCCTAAAGGTATATGATATGAAACTTAATCGTAACTAATGTACCTTTGGAGTGTCTTCAGGAAAGTTATTAGGTTACACGGTCACCAAAAGAGGAACAGAAGCTAGTCAAGAGCAGATCAAAGCTATCCTGGAACTCCAACCACCTAAAACAGTAAAAGACATACAGTGTCTCACTAGACGAGTAGCCGCGCTGAACAGATTCATCTCACGATCTTCAGAACGGTGCAAGCCTTTCTATGACGTTTTGAGAAAGAATCAGAAATTCAAATGGACTACTCAACATGACAAGGCCTTCCAGGAACTGAAAGAATACTTGAGTACTCCACCGCTCCTACCTACCCCCAAACCAGGTGAAATCTTACACATTTATCTTTCAGTAACTGAAGACGCTCTAAGTGTAGTATTAGTACGAGAAGAAGATGGGCTACAACACCCCATATACTATGTATGTAAGAGTCTTTTAGATGCCGAAACAAGGTACAATCACTTAGAAAAGTTGGTTCTAACATTGGTTATGTCGTCTACAAAATTACGTCCTTATTTTGAAGGCCACAAAGTGCAAGTCAAAACTAACTTTCCTATCAAGTCTATTTTGAGAAAACCTGAACTATCAGGAAGAATGGCAAAATGGGCAGTCTAGCTGAGCACGTACCAAATATCATACGAGCCCAGAACAGACAGCAAATCACAGGCCTTAGTAGACTTTGTGGCAGACTTCGGTCCAAAGCTTGAAGCCGAAGCAAAAGAAGAAGTTCAAAACCTAAGTGGAAAAGCCACAACTCCGAAATGGACGCTATTTACATACGGAGCAACAAACGTAAGAGGAACAGGTCTAGGAGTTGTCCTGGAGTCACCACAGGGGGATATCCTACCCCACACCATAAGCTGCGAGTTCAAGACAACCAACAACGAAGCAAAATATGAAGCGCTAATTGTCGGACTCAACAAGGCAATGGAGCTAAAAGTAAAACAACTTAAGGTACATTCTAACTCCCTCTTAATAGTAAATCAGGTTAACGGGACATACACAACAAAGGATTCAAAAATGGTAGCTTATCTAGATAAAGTGAAAAAGATAATAAGCCAGTTCGACATTTTTGAGCTAAAACAAATACCCAGAAACCTAAACACACAAGCCGACGCCTTAGCATCTCTAGGGTCGAACTTTAACCCAACCAACTTGGACTCAATCCCGATTCTTCACCTACTCTCCTTGTCAATCAACAAGGAAGGTAGGGATGTTGCACCAATTCATCATACTGTATATGGGACTAACATGCAGGAAACGGGCTAGACTAAGACCTATATAGAATATCTCAAAAAGGAAGAAACCTCAAATGCAACAGATGAACCTCGCTCATTCAGAATGAAGGTGTCAAGATTCATCCTAATCAATGACCTCCTATTCAGAAAGTCAGCTGCTGGTCCCTACCTAAGATGTTTGGAGAAAGCTCAAGCCCAAGAAGTCCTACGTGAACTTCATGGAGGACAATGTGGAAACCATGCTGCTGGACGGGCCTGTCAAATAAAGCTCTCATGATGGGATATTTCTTCTCGATAATGAGGAAGGATGCAATCGAATATGCCAAGAAATGTGACGCATGCCAGAGACACGCTCCAGAGATACACCAACCCCTAGAACTACTACATTCAGTCATAACCCCTGGCCGTTCATGAAATGGGGAATGGACATTGTAGGCAAATTACCACAGGCCCTAGGACAGAGAGTGTTCATGCTAGCAATGACGGATTGCTTTTCCAAATGGATTGAAGGAGAGGCATTTAGTCAGGTAAAGGACAAGGAAGTTATTTCTTTTATAAAACGCAACATTATTTGCAGATTTGACATACCATCTGTGATCGTCTGCGACAACGGATCAAAATTCATAAGCAACAAGACAAGGACGTTCTGCGTCCAATGAAATATTGAGCTACACACCTTAGCACCAAGACACCCTTAAGACAACGGCCAAGCAGAGTCAAGCAACAAAATCATCATCAATAACCTCAAGAAAAGGCAGGAGGACAGACGAGGAAGATCGGCTGAAGAACTTTCCTCAGTCTTATGGGCAGACATGACAACACCAAAAAACTCAACAGACTCCATTCTCATTAGTCTTTGGCTGCGAAGCAGTAATTCCAGCTAATATCTCGATCCCCACTCAAAGGTATGGTCTACTAACTGTTAAGGAGAACAAAACTGAGATTGCAGCAAATTTTGATACTATAGAAGAGCTCAGAGAAATATCAAGTATAAGATTAGAAGCATACCAGCAAGCTGTAGCTAGGAGCTACAACAAGAACGTCAAAATCAGAACAGTCAAGGTAGGAGACATGGTTACGAGAAAATCCTTTCGGAATACAAAGGAAAATGAAGCAAGAAAACTTGCTCCAACATGGGAGGGACCCTACCTTGTTGAATCAATCATAAGAATGGGAGCATACAGGCTCATGACTGTGGATGGAAAATCGATTCCAAGAAGCTGGAACGCCATTAATTTGAAGCTCTACTTTGCCTAAGGTACCTAAAAAATTCATGGCTACTGATTCAAATAAATGTACGCATCCAAGACTGAATTTCAATGCTGAATTCCTCCTACTTAACTTTTTCACAATGATGATACTAACTTGAGCGTCGGAGGGTCGTTGGTCTAACCAACGACCATCCTAATCCACTTCTGTCTTGCAGATCTGATTATTTAAAACTAAACAACCAAATCACAAGACAGGGGGACAAGGCTAATACAAGTTCAAGACGACAAAGATAACATAAGCACAAAACCGCAGGTATACCAACAAGTACACTATGTATTGGATTCTGCAAATGTTTTTGTTTTAGCTACATGTATACGCAAGAAAAAATCCAAACACACAAGACATCACTCAGGATGTCTAATAGAGTTGTAACAGAACCTCAACTCCTAAGCTACCCTAACACACCTAATAAACACAAGTTAGCGCACACAATAGAACGAAGGACATGATAAAATATGTCAACCAACCACAACGATCAGAAATCATATTGCGCAAGAAAAATACAAATTGATAAACCTTTGCCCTAAACGGACAAAGTAATAGTAGTTCTTCCTAGAACATGGTAAAAGTAAACCTTTGTCTGCACAAACAAAGTCAGAAGTATCCAAAATAAACCTTTGTCCCCTTGGCAAAGTCAAATACATACCCAAAATAATTGTTTTAGGATGACATGCCATCCACAGAAAAACTACTAATGAAATTAACAACCTAAATAGCAGGAGTGTTATCAACAACCACTAAAGAAGCTGGAAGGATGATAGCTGAAGAGTCTTGAACATTGACGACCTGACTTGAATTAGCAACATCCTGAGACTGCTGACTGAAGGGGCACCTTCCTCTGCAACCAAGGCATCAAGCTTTTTATCGGTTTCCTGGATGTCCTCATCCGTTGGGCGCACCTCGCCTTCCCCAACAGGCCATTTCACATTCACCAAATCCCAGGTACCACTATAATCCCATTTATTGTACTCCCCTTAAGTGAACTCAGCAATAGCCTCTAAACGGCCCTTCCAACATTAGAAGATAGCGTCATCCTTCAATTCATACTCCAAGAATTCCACATCCTCCTTCAACTTAGCAATCTCAACATCTTTATCAGAAAGAACAAGATCCTCAGCCTGAATGGCAGCTTCCTTAACCCTCACTTCCTCAGTGGAAACATCCAGACTCTTGCACAACTTCTGTTCAGTAGACATAGAAGAAGCATGTTCAGCCTCCGAAACCTTCACTCTCTTAGCAGTAACCAAACTAGCTTGCAAAGCCTACAGACCACAAAATGAAATCACAAGTCAAGATACGTCCTAAAAGAAACAAAAATCTCATCTACATAAAAACAATAGATACCTTCAGCAAATGACCACTAGCATCCTCTATCACCTCCCCAACTTGACGATTCTCATGAACGACCTCTGCACCCTCCAACAAGAAAGACTCTAGCATGTAAGGAAACTTGCTAGGTTTCGTAGCAACGAAAACCACATCATTGAATGAGGACCTCAAACGATGAGCAGAACAAGAATTAGGGGCAGGTGCCTTCTTGAGAGCAACCTTGCTATCTCCAGTATTAATTACCTCACGCTTAATACTCTGAACCTGGTCATCAAAGTTCATGTTCCTGAGAGAGGTGCGAGTTGCCTTGGTACCTAAAAGAAGTCAAAGCCATCAGAACAGAAAATCTTGAGCAGAACACTTACGGTGCAAAGTAGAAATTTACTTACTGGTAGACATAGCGGCACTTTCACAAAGGATATTCTTTGACTTGGAACTAGCGTGCTCAACACTGCTAAACAAACTTGTGAACATCCTCTCAGCAGCAGGAATCGCCAAGAATGTAGAAATATGTTCCTGACTAGTGTTGCCTTTGAACGTCTTGATGCTCAGTTCTGCAAAATAGGCAACGTAAGAAGACACTTTAGAAGTTTTGTAAGAAAAGAATCAAGATTTCAGAAAGATAGATCACCTTCAGTAACCCACTTCTCAGGTATGAATTCTCCATCCTGGCCTAAAGATTCTTTGTTAATAAACATGTATAAGTTCGTCCAAGAACGATCATTTGTATCACTCAACCCAAGGATCAAGTGCTCAGCCCCCTCCTTAATCCTAACCTGGAACTTATGAGATCCACTTCCCCTTAACTGGTAAACAGAGAATACGTCCTCTAGATTTAACTCCAGACCCTTATGCCTATAAAGAATATCCACACCAAGTAGTAACTTGCATACCCCAGGAAGTAACTGACTCGGTGCAACAGGGAATTTATCAAAGAAATCTTGAATGATCTTAGGGAAAGGAAAGCACAAACCTTTATCAAATGGGTACGAGTACATGCAAAACCATCCAGGGCAGATCCAATCAGCTCCTACTGGCTCTACTAGGATAACTACCTTAAAACCCTCAGGAAAAAACCCCTTTACTACGAAGATTGTCTAACTCAGCAGAAGTAAATGCATTCTCTACGCTACCCTTTCCCAGAACCCCAGTTTCAGTAAATTCTAAACCCTTAAGATGAGGAGTTTTAAACTAACCCTTAAAACTGTCTACGTTTTTACTAGTCCAGGTTTTCTTACCCATTTCAAAAACTAGAAGGATTAACCAGAAAGAGGTAGAAATACCTCACATGAGTTGTCTGAGATCGTTGTTTTAACTTCGAACAGAGAGAATTTTTTTGAAGAGTAGGAAAGTTTGAAGAAGGGAGAAAATGAAGAAGGCGGTTTGAATTTTGACAGAAAGAAGTGACGGTTGCAGCTTTATATGGTAGTAGGCAATGATTTAGTGGAGTAAATAGTTGGCAGTTGCACGCTCCATAATGAGCCAAAGCAGTTTTTCAATTTTATTAATTGAAAAACTGGGGGATAATTGTTGGTGCTAAAATTCTCATAATATTTTAAAATGCTCAGGATGTCATGTAGTGCTTAGAACATCATACAAAGTTGAGAGCGACGACGTGTGGGAATTACCCCAGGAAGACGTCAACGGTTTGGCTATGAATACATGGAGGATCAACCAAATTTATAGGGAACATGGCTATTACTAAGGAGTGGAAAACTAAGTCAAGAAGGAGTGGCCCACTAAAGACGAACATGGATCAACTTGTAACAGAAACGCAACGTGGTCAAAGGGTAGTTCCTACATTCCAGGAACCACCTCCAAGAATCAAGGGCACTATTGGCGGCTGCTTAGGGTTGATCAACAGCTAGAAAGAAAGACTATAAGAGGGGAGAGAAAGATCTTCAGAAGAAAGATCCATCACTCCAAGCCTACTATTCCTCATCTCTATTCCGTCTCTTGTACTCAACTCATATTTACTTATCTCATTGTTGTCTCTTTCTTACGACTTGTACTCAAAAGAAGTTGTAAACATTCAAACGAGTATAGTGGATTGATTACTAGTTGGAGGTACATTCCAACCGATGTTTTTCCCCTATTCTAGGGTTTTTCTCGTAAAAAATACCTTGTGCCATTATCGTTATCCCTGCTCGTCATTTTCTTGTATAAACATTACATACGTTCTTTCTAAGTGATTAGATTATTTGATTCACAATCTTAGTTACGTCAACACCTTGGTTGAATTTGACCAAAACAGTAATCATGTGACTCTCCCCCTTGATCGTGTATGTCAAACTCAATCAACTGATAGGTAACTAGACTTCTTTAAAATAAAAAGAAAAAAGTAAGCAGAGTATATATCGTACATATCTTATACAAAATGTAATTAAGTTACTAAGTAACCTTTCTCAAAAGACTATCTGTTTGGACCCAAAAAAAACAAAAAAAGACCATATATTTGAGAAGGCTTAGGTAATGGTTACTTGCATTTGTTTTTAAAAAGTTTCATTGAGATATCCTAAACTTTAGTCAAATTATAAAGAGGTGGCATAAGGTTTTGATATATCAACTAGGCAAGTTAACATCAAAAATTCTGTGTAAAAGCCTTTCCTGGTCTTTGTAATTATAAGTTGCATGCCAATTGCACCCTCATACAAATAATGTTAGTTTCCTTGTTTGTAAATCGGAGTGCTTATTTTATTATTCTTTCAACTTCAGTCCTGTTAAAACCATTGCTCCCTTATTCTCTTTGTTCCTTTTTGGACTGGTTTGGTTCTCTCTTATCTTAAACGCCCTCACTCACAACAACTACAATATTTGTCTGTTTTCTACTATTCTAGTTTGTGATAATATCTGTTCTTTTCTGGTAACTTACTGCAATTCATCTATTTCCCCCATCTCAGTTTGCTGGGTTCTTTGCATTATTCATTCTATGTACATAGTACAATATATTCTTGCTACTGTTCATTCTGTGGTTACTGGCACCACTCCCTCGTTAACATTAATTTTTGCATGCTCACTATTCACCCTACCCCCTATTCGCTTCTGTCATTCGGAGTGCTCTAACATCTTCATTTCTTTCAACTGCGTGGCTATTTGGCCTTACTTTTTCACTGTTGGAAGTTTCCCATTTGCTACATGGCTCTCTTTTGGTTTATTATTATGCATAAATTTTGGTCTTATACTTTCTTGGTTTGTCTTGAGCCTTCTAACTCTGCATGACCCTTATATATTACGCCCGCGGGCCATGCATCTACACGAAATTATACGTACCTTGCCCTTCTGTTGCTTATAATGTTTATTGATAATCTTGTTCACCCTCCCATAGTAACTTTTCATAGTATCCCGTGCGCTAGGACCTTAAACATTATAGGACACACCTACCCTAACATGAACTCAAACCTTGCACCTTCCACTCCTGCAAACAACACCGAAAATGCATTTTTTGTGTCATCCAATTCCTCTCCCAGTCACCTATGTCCTCCCCAACTCCCCAATGGTGGCAGTAATGATCTCGTGAAGGTTGGACGTCTATGCCAGGATTGCCAACGAGGCACCCCCCAAGAAGGCGACATACCATAACATCACATGTGTATGGCTAATCAAAATTCAGATCTCAATTCCTTTGGAAATCCTGAACACAAATGTCATAATTGTGGAAGTCAGATTCCAGTTGGGGACTCCCATGGTCTAGGTGGAGACTTGGAAAACAATGCCACCACGCCGCCACCTATCACGCCCAACATTTGGACAGGAGAGGCCCACATCGTCTGTATCACTACTATTATTGCTGAACTCAAAATCCGTGTGTCTCATAGGTAAAGTGTGTGATACCCTATTAATTTTAAAAGCATTATAGGCCGTCTTAAATACGATTGGGAACACTTAAAGGAGAAGTCACCTTTAAACCGCTTGGTAATGATTGGATTCTTATTCAGATTTCTATTGTTGAGGACAAAAATTTTGTTTGGGTCAATCGTTCTTGGTTTGTTAAAGGCCTAAACTTCGTTTTACAGTCATGGTCACCTACTTTCTACTCTTATATGTCGATCTCCCTTGTGGACCAATGGGTAAGAGTATATTGACTTCTCCTCCAGATCTGGAACTTACAATCCTTAACCTCATTGCTTAGCCATGTACGAACGGTTATAAAACTTGATGATAACTCTAAATTTTTTCTGAAAACTAAATATGCTCATGTATGTGTTAATGTTGATGTGTCTAATACCCTTCCCGATTCTTATAAAGTTGGGAATCAAGATTATGGTTTGTCCTATAAAGGTCTACTAACCCCCTGCACCCTATGTGGTAATCAATCAGATAGTATCGATGCTTGCCCTTCTAGGAAAGTTAACAAACCTGCCCAAATATTCATTCAAAAATTTGTTAAAGATTGTGAGGATTGTCCTAGTGAGTTTAAGAGGAAGAATTGGACAAATGGACAATGGAAAATGAATTTGTATCGGTCCTAAAATTGTAACCAAGTCTCAAGTTCATAAACATACCACCCTTAAAGGCCCATCAAACCCTCGGCAGCCTTCAATAAACCTCCAACATCAAACGTCTCAGACTAATCAACCTATGCATGATAATAGAGGGAATGGGCAACCAAACCATTCCCAACAACCTAATCATGTCACTGAATCTGAAGTATCTGAACCCAGTGGCCCCCAGGCAAATGCGACAACTATAGAGAGTGAGGTCGTTAGCATCCCCACGTCAAACACATTCCAGACCCTCCTCAATGACGAAGGTTCTTCTCATTTTTTGAAGGAACCCCATACTTGGTCACAATTAGCGAATCTTCTGACCTTGCCATTATCCAAGATAATTTTGATAACGATATTAATGATGATGACCTTTACTGTTCCGAAGATTATAATGTAGAAGAGGACATGGAAGACGATAATCTTTTTGCAGTCCTTAATGATGAACAAGCTTCGCCGTCTACAGACTCTTTTAAGAAGCGAAAATTTAACGAGCCTAATGATACTGCCACATCTTTGCATTGATGTGTTCATTTTTTTGATACCAATTCACGTTCATTACTTAACTTGGATTCTTTCCTGTTTGCTGTGTTACTCTCATGTCTACAGGTTTGATGCTAACTGTGGCACTCATAGCGATCATCTATCTTTTGGCTATTCGCTGGTAGGGTACTCTAGGTTGGGATTGCGTCGTGGCATTCTAGTGGTTGAGATGTGTGATTTCCTTGTATTTAGCGTTCTTTTTATGTTGCTATGTATATGGTTTGTCTATGGTTGTATAGGTAAGAACATGTATTGGGTTACCGTTGGTAATGGTAGTCATTTTGCCCAAGATCACTACAGAGTCTGATTTCGTCAATGGAAGCATACCTGGCCCACTACTTTCGGCTACGGCCCTTGTTCATGCCTAATCTTCCTAATGTTTAAATGTAACCTTATATTGTTATCATGTAGTGAATCCAATATGTTCTTTCAATGCTGTTTCGGGGGGTTTTGAGGGTCGAAGTGGTCCCTTGAAACTCAAAAGGTCGAATTGTCTTTGGCTGCTTGAGGAATAAGGATATCCGAGGTCGTCCTTATAGATCCGAGATGACCTACAAAAGAGAAAACGTGAATTGCCCCTGACGAAGTCCAGGGATCGTTCCTTCGATGCTTTAGTTCGGGGTAATTGATGAAGTACTCGGCCACATGAGAGGCTGAGGGGAAAATAGAAAGTGTAAATGTGTGCTCCGAACTCCAACACTCGGGAAATAAATGCTGAGTGGGAAGCACAATGGTTATGCAATTAATGAGAGAATATTCTGTGTGTACCTTCTTGCGATGTGTGCAGGTCCTTTTATAGGGACTTTGATCCTCCAAACCCTAGCTAGAGTTTGGAAAATTTCCGGTGGGGTGAAGGCGCCTTATCGGGTCGGCCGGATCTTGGGCCCCTGCATGCCTTAGTGTACCATTCCCTTGGTGGAAACTTCCATATACACCGAGCATATTGGGAAAGGTCCTTCAAATCTCCCTACCCTCTTTGTGGAGGGACATGGTCCTCCTCGGGAGGGTCAGTGCTCCAGGGTGTGCTTTATAAATAGCAAATGAACAGAAATGCCCCTAGAATGGGGTGTGGTCAACGGTCAACACGACCATGGGGAAATGGGCCCAAACATTTGCCCCTTAGATTAGGTCTCAGTGTGTGCTTCAATTCGTCAACCAGAATAAAGAGAGAAGGATGGTGGCTACGTAGTGGGCAGCTGTGTACAACACGTGTCAACGGCTCTAGGGTCCTAGGGTTTTTACTCCGAACCTTCCATAAACAGGTCCAGCTTTCCTTATTTTGCCTTCACCCTATCCCAATAGTTTCTAGAGAGAGAAAGTTTCCCCCTTCAGAGAGAGAAAATTCCAAGAAACTTAAGTCCTTCATCTTTGTTTATTCGAGTAGTTTCAAGTACTTCGTCTTTTAATCTTCAAACACTTTGGTTTCCAATCTTCAACTACTTCGACCAGATCTTTTGCTTAAGTCGAGGCTTTAGTCTTTCCAGGTAATACTTTGCCCCTTTGGATTTCTTTTTCCGAAGATTTTATTTTCAATTATGTCTAGCCGGCCTTCGAGGTCTGCATCTGTTACCCCGGCCGAGGGGAAGAGGGATTATTTGAGGGAAATCTAGAGACGTAAGGCCGCATATTTTAAGCTTATAGAGTGCATAGAGAAGGATCAGGTAGCTCGTATCATGCTAGGGGCAAGAGGATTGTAGATCAACCCCCTCTAAAGGCTTTTGGCCGGGATTGGGTTGAATCGGACGACAGAAAACTGGAGGTGGTTGGGCGCGAATGGAGTGGTCTTTATGGTAACTCCGACCCCTTTAATCATGTGTCGGTTTACAAACCTACCTCGAGCCCAAAATGCACTGATCCAACTCCTTCATTGAGGCCTAAGACCCCTTGTGTTGATGGGCCTCCTAAGGGGGGTGGATCACCTTCAATTCTGGTAGGCTCGGCAGCCCCGGTGCAGGTCGGAGATCAGTGAAGAGGAAATCGATAGCCCGGAAGGGAACAGTTCATCTTAAGAGGTCTGTGAAAGGGTTGTGATCTTGAGGGCGAGTCCATGTCGCCCCCCGTCGAGCCTTCCTCCCTTCATCCTCGTAAGGTGCGAAGGGCCATTTTCCCTGAAAGTCCTGATTCCACTTCGTCCTCTGGTAAGTTGATTTTAATATTTGTTTTGTTGTCTTATGTACCCGGACTTTGGCATTGGAAATGAGCCTTTCATACTTCGAAGTAACTGTTGACTGCCGACCTTCCTATTTCCTAGATCATAGAGTGGTAATGGCTACCAAGGTGTCGGATTCAGATCCTTCGAAGAAGAATAGAAGGCGGCGGAGGAGATCAGGTGTTGTTGGGCCATTTGGAATGATGAGGTTGCCTCGACGACATGCATTTTCGGGTCTCTGGATGACGTGAATTTGGTGAGGCCGGGATCGAGCATCAGAGTGATGACACCACTGGGTCTGCCCTTATAGCGAGCAAGCTGATAAGCGAGGCTGGGTTTCAGCTACCTCTCCACCCTGTCACCCTTTCTCTCCTAAAGGACTATATCCTTGCCCCTTACTAGTTGGCTCTGAACAGCTGATGATGATCTCATACTTCACCACAGACTGTAAAGTCCATAATGTTAAGCAAATTTTGGGGCTGTTGTTGGCTATCATGAAGGCCATAACCCCGAGCAAAACGGACGAGGGATTCTTCCACTTTACGGAGAAGCCCGAATATGTAGTAGGGCCACCTCGTCCCAGCTCAAACCACGACTGGAAGGAATACATCATCTTCCTTAGGGGCAAGAAATATGAAGTGACGGGGGGTATTCCATCGTGGAATGAGGCCGAGTCGGTGAGGTCGGCCTTAAGCAGATGGGCTTGTCACTCAAGAGATGACATTGAAGCCCATAAATATTTTTGGTGGGAAGTGAAGAGGGGCCAGCTGGGGTCGAAGACCCTGGTGAAGATGCCCTGATACTGGCAGTCGTCACATAGGTGGATGGGAGATGAGGACTTCCTCATCTTCATTGCGGTCAGCCAGAAGTGGAGCCCGGGTACTTTTAGCAGTTCATCTTCATCAGCTTGTTGTTTTTCTTTCTTCCTTTTGTGACCTCTTCATTCTCCTTTTGTAGAGGCGGCAATGGCTACCCTCAAGGAGTGCAGGGAGAGCAAGGACATGCAGGGGAAGAATTGTACTCCTGAGGTCCATACGAGGATGGTTGAGGACCTCAAGCTCGAGGTGGAGGAGCTTCTCAACTCCGTGAGTATTTGCTAATTTCTTCTTGCTTGTTTTTTCAGTGGGTGCTGACTCATCTTTTTTCTACAGTTCGTCCCAGTCGGCATGCCCAAGAGGAGGAAAACTTCCTCGTCTGTTGCATATAAGAGGTCAAGGGGGGTTCCTCTAACCCCGCCTTCATCCTTGTTTCTGATGAGGTGGATGAGACGATGGCCGACCTCTTGGGGACTTCTTTGAAGAAGTCCCAAACTGAGCCCAAGTCGAGAACCTCCTCGACCGAGGGGGTGCAGAGCGGGTCCCTCTTTCTGCCAAGGAGAAGGGCAAGGGCAAGGTTACCGAGGAGCAGAAGGTAGAGGAGAAGTTAGGGTAGGTTGACTTCGGTGCTGATAACGGGCTGCCGAACGGGGTGCAGCCTTTCCCGATGTACTTCTGGCGTAGTAAGGAGGGGAAGAAGAAGGTGTTGAACTACGCCATCCAGCACTTCGTCCCCATCGAGGACATCACCAACATGGAGATGAGTTGGGGGTAACTCGGAACATTGCGCTGAAGTCGGCCCACCACGTTTGAAATTCTATCAAATAGTTCATTTTGACCCATTGGATGATGACTGACATTTTCCTTCCATTATTTCAGTTCTATCACTTCATGGCCTATAGTGATTTGGTGAATGTTG
>ONZA01014121.1:37517-48666 GCA_900322205.1 Kewa caespitosa | reverse complement strand
AGTTGCTGAGAAGAAGGCCCAATCAGAGGAGCTCGCCCGAGCAAGGGCTCGTTTAGATAAGGCCAAGGCTGAAGCCAAGGCAAACTTGAAGAGGGACGAGGTGGCTGAGGCTGAGGTCTCGAAGAGGGTGGCCGAGGTGATTTCCCTTCATCACAAGGTGAAAGAGGCGGCCAAGAGGAAAGAAAGCCAGTAGGAGGAGGCTTTCCTAAAGATCTACGGATCGGTGGTTGGCTTCAAGGCTATCCGGGCTGCCAAAGTGGTGAACCAGGTTGAGGATATGAAAGGTCCCAAGGCCGCCGCGGGGATGAGGGCCAAGTTGGAGAATGCCCTGGCGTATTCTCAGCAGAAGGAGTTCGGATCTAACCCCTTGGTCTGTTCGGCTGACGTCATCAACGTCAAACCCTCCCGCTCTACTGGTGGAAAAGGCTTCATGATGCATCCCAAAGACCAGCGTAACGAGGCTCCTCGGCCAGAGTCATGAGCAGCCGAGGATAACAAAGTCGAGCAGTAGGGCAAACTAAGGTCATCCGAGTGGGCCTCTCACTAAAATACGAACATGGTAATGTGTTGGCCTGCTCGTTCTCCGTGTGGTCTCTGAGGTCGTTCTTTGTCAAGTGAACACATGGTAATGGGGAGGCTCTCGTGTTTGGTGAGGGGTCTGCCGGAGCTCGGCAAGTTACCTAGGACGTGGCAGTGGGTTCATAGTCATGACCTCTTCGTGCTACAAGTTGTTTTAATCATATAGTACATGGTAATGCGTAGGTCGTCCCTCTATCATATGAGATGTCTCATGGCTCTTCATCTACAAGTTCCTCGGTTGTAATATTTTGGATTTTGCTTTTTGTTGTAATTAGATTCTCTGTAATTTGTAACGTTAAGGCATTTTTCCTCATCTTAATGGAAAGGTGTTCTCTCTCTTCGTCAGCTTCAGTGTGAATTCTTTCGAGATTGTTTCCTTTTTTCATTGAAGTGTTTGTTTAAGTAAAAGTCAAACCGTGGTGTTTTCTTTAGGTTTAGCTCAGGGTATTTTCCCCTGGTTTTTACCCCACTTAAAGCAAACATCTTTTTTTTTCATTTGAAGTTGGACAAGTTCGCGTTATGGTTTATCGTCAATGTTGATGAAAGGGTGGGTTATTTCCCAAATTTATCCCCGAGGTGGGACACGTCAATTGAGCTAACTAATGAATTTGCGAATCGAGATCTCTGGTTAGTTATATTTTTGTTTTCAGTCTAGGTCCACTTTTGAGTAGTTCGTATGTTTGGCCCTGTGGTGGGGTCTTATCCTTTAGGTGGTCCTCGTGGTAGGACTTTATTATGTTGTCTGTGAATCGACAAGCCGAGATCATATCTTTAGGAACGAACTTTATATTCTTGGTTGTTAAGGGGTGCTGACCAGGAGGAAACTCTATGATGAGCTCCTCATATGAGAAAGAAACATAGGAGACTTTTTGGGGGTGCCTACCCCTTGATCAAAAGATAGAATGGGTTGCAGCGAGCTCATATGTAGAATCGAAGCAAGTTAATTATGTTCCAGGTCCTCGGAATTTGGCGTCCATCCACAGCTTCGAGGCAGTACATCATGGACCCCACGACGTCAAAAACTTTGTAAGGGCCCTCCAAGTTCGGTGTCAGTTTCCCTTCTTTGTTTAGTCTTCTGATGGACTCTATCTTTCGGAGCACGAGATCTACCTCGTGGAGTATCCTGACCTTGACTCGGCGATTGAATGCTCGGATCATCTTTTGTTTATATATTTCAGCTGGTAGGAGGGCGTCACCTCTGACTTCGGGCAGGAGGTCTAGTTGATACCTGAGCTCTTTGGAGTTCTTTTCTTTGTTGAAGTGTTCCACCCTCGGACTTCTTTTCAATCTTTTGATTGGTAGGACTACTTCCAACCTGCAAACCAGGTTGAACGGGGTGTCTCCTGTGGTTGCCTTTTTCGTGGTTCTTGTGGCCTAGAGTACTTTGATTAAGTTTTCAGTCCATAGTCCTCTATCTCAATCTAGTTTCTTCTTGATCTGTATTACCAAGGTTTTATTGCTGGATTCTACCTGGCAGTTGGTCTGGGGTTGAGCTATGGCCGTAAAGCTTGCTTTTACCCCATTTTCCTCTCACCAGCCGGTTAGCTTCAGGGTGTCGAATTGTCGCCCGTTGTCGAAGATGATCTTCTGAGGTGGCCCAAACTGTGTAAGGATGTTTTCCAGGTAAAACTTCTTCACGTTGGTGATCGTGGTACTTCTCACAGCCCGAGCTTCCAACCACTTCACAAAATAGTCGACATCCACGATGATGATTTTCTCTTGACCGTTGGCTGGGGAAAGTCACTAAGATATCCATGCCCCCACAGGTGGAAAGGCATAGGAGCTAGGATGGCGGTGAGATTAGCAGCACAAAGCCGAGGTATAGGAGCAAATTACTGACACTTGTCGCATTTCTTCACCATTTCCACCGTATCTCTATGGATGGTAGGTCAGTAGAAGCCCAAGCGGAGTACTTTATGCGCAATCGTTCTGGCTCTCTGATGAGCTTCGCATGTGTCGTAGTGTGTTTCTTGTAGGATTTCTTCCCCTTGGCTTCGCGACACACACCTCAGGAAGGAGTGAGTGATGTCCTCTTGTACAGGATTCCATTGTCGAAGACAAACCATTTGGCTTTGTTCTTCAATTTTTGGGCTTACTTCATGTCTTCAGGTAGGACCTCATCTCATAAGTATGAGGTGATAGGGTTCATCCAGCCATTAGATTGGTCTAGAGCATTGACGGTTACCCCTTCTTCAATATTTATCTTCTCTATCTCTTCCCAAAAGATGTTTCGGTGTAGGCCTTCGGCAGACGAACTGGCTAATCGGGCCAATTCGTCGGCGTGGTAGTTCTCCGACCTAGGGACATATTTCACGGTCACTTCCCCAAGGTTCTTATCTCTTCTCTGACCTTCGCGGGGTAGGCCTTCATTCCGTTTCCTCTGGCCTCATAGCTTCCATCGGCTTGGGAAACCAATAATTGTGAATCTATTTGGACTTGTATTTTCCGCGCTCCCGTGGCGCGGGCAAGAGTTAGGCTAACGAGGGGAGCTTCATACTCGGCTTCATTGTTGGAGGCTTGGAATTTGAATCTCACTGCATATTCAAATATGTCTCCCTCGAAGGACGAGATTACCACTCCAGCTCCAGTTCCAGCCTTGCAAGATGATCTGTAGACGCTTATAGACCAGTGGTCGACCCAGGCCTTTGAGACGTGATTCAAAGGCGTCAACTCAATGACGAAGTCTGCTAGGGCTTGACTCTTGATTTCCCTTCGTGGCTCATAGACGATGTCATAGCAGGTTAGCTCATGGGCCCATATATGGACCCTGCCGGTGGACTCAAGCCTACCAAGCATCTATTTCTATGGCTGGTTAGTGAGGACTACGGCTTGGTGCTCCTGAAAGTAGGACCTTAATCTCCTCGAGCTAATGAGAACCCCGAGGGCGAATTTCTCAGGAGTCATGTACCTGAATTCTGCCCCACTTAAGGCATGGCTGGTGAAGTACACCGGTTCTTGTACTTTGTCATTTTCTCTAACCAGTACGGAAGCAACGCCCTTTTCTTATACTGCGACGTGGAGGAACAAACACTCTCCTACTCTTGGGATGGAGATCCGAGGTAGATGCATGAGGTAGGATTTCAATTTCTCAAATGCCTCCTGGACTTCCTGCCTCCATTCGAACTTGGTTCATTTCCTTAATACTTTGAAGAAAGAAGCACACTTGTCCGCCCACTTGGGTACAAAATGATTCAGGCGGCTATATGTCATGTGAGTTTATGGACGTCTCAAACAAATTTAAGACGCTCCATCTCTTGGACCGCTTACACCTTCTTGGGGTTAGCGTCAATCCCCTTCTAGCTAACCATAAATCTGAGGAACTTTCCACCGCGCACCCCAACATACACTTTTGCTGGGGTTTAACTTCATTTTATTTTTTTTGAGGGTGTTTCGAAAGTTTCCCTTAGTTCATCTACATGACTGGACGATTTGACTCTCTTCGTGATCAGATCGTCAACATAAGCCTCTTGGTTCTTGCCGATTTGGTCGTCAAAAACCTTTTGCACAAGTTGTTGGAAGGTGGATTCCTCATTTTGTAGGCCGAACGGCATCATCTTGCAGCAGAGTACTCCAGCATCAGTAATGAAGGCCATGGAGCTTTGATCTTTTTTTCTCATGAAGACCTAATGGTACCCAAAGAAGCCATCCATGAAGCTTAGTAGCTCGTGGTCACTTGTTGAATCAACTAGCCTGTCTATTCGTGGAAGGGGGAAGTGGTCCTTAGGGCAGGCCTTATTTAGGTCGGTATAATCAACACACATTCTCCATGCTCCACTTGCTTTTTTGACCATGATCATGTTTGCAAGCAATTTTGGATATTTCCATTCCTTGATGAAACCAAATTCCAAGAGTTTCTGTACTTCTTTTGAGGCGGCTCTACTCCGTTCCTTACCAACGTGCCTTTTCTTTGGTTTCACATGCTTCAGCTTTAGGTTAATTCCGTGATTGTGTTCCATGAGTTCCTTGCTGATTCCCGGCATTTTATCAGGCCCAAAGGCGAAGACATCTTGGTATTCTCGGAGAAGGGTGAAGAATTCAGCCATAGGGTGCTCGTCGAGGTCGTCACCAAGATACGTGAAGCGCTCGGGTCAAGCTGGGTCCAAGATGACCTCCACTTTGCCGCCTGAGGGTTTGGCTCTTTCTCGCTCCTCAATTCTGGCATCGAGCAACTTGGACGAGGGGACATCTATTATCAGGCACTGAACGTCTTTTCCCTTGTCCTTTGGCTTGACTTCTCTTGGAAGGACTATTGTTTCATGGACAGTGGGGTTTTCTCTCTTCCTCTTCTTCGATTCTGGAACTCGACTTGTTGCGAGGGCCTCTTTTCCCTCAAGGGAATTCTTAATGACACACTGAACATAACACGATTGGGCAGTCTTTTGGTCTTTGTATATCTTCCCCACTTCGCCGTCATCTCGGTGGAACTTCATCGTCAGAAGTACCATGCTAATGTGAGCATTGATTTTGTTTAGGGAAGATCTAACCAGCAACACATTGTATGCCAAGGGTACTTCAACCACCAAGAATTTGGAGATGATATGCCTTGCCTCGTTCTTTGCTCCTACTCTTAGGGGCAACTGTATGCTACCTACTGGAAGGACCTGATTCCTTCTGAAGCCTATTACGGGATGACTGATGGGCATAATTATTTTTGGCATAATAGTGGAGGTCTCAGAGGCATCCATATGTGATGACATCCACCGACATCCAAGTATCGACGAGTACTCTTTTCACTAAAGTACTTGCAATTTTTACTTCTATGACCAGAGGATCATCATGGGCGTACTGTAGAGGGCGAGCATCGGATTCTTCGACGTAGATAGGTTTCCCAAACTTGGGAACATTCGCAATCAAAAGGATTTGGTCGAGGGACCTTAGATGGGCTCGCCTTGCTTTGTTTGTCAGCCTTCCTATAGCCGGACCACATGAGATGACTTCGACCTCGTACGAGTCTGAGGCTGTGGTGGAGCTCTCTCCTGCCCCTTGGTTCGGCTGTACAGAGGTGGTGGAAGAATCCTTCGGAAAAGAGTTGATTTGCCCTCTTTGGCCAAAGTCTCAAGATGACTAACGTGCTCTCTACAGTACCTCGTGCTATGCTCGTTGGTCTTGTGGTAATCGCAGAAGAAGTAGCACTTCTTATTTCTTTCATAGGGGTTGGGTCGGGCAGTATTTGGGTTCTACTTTGGTTAGGACTTCTTCGTGGTTGCAATTCAGGATTTTTTTCACCATCGGGCTATGTCAAGAGCCTTTTTGTCGAACTGTTTCTTTGCCCCAGCTCTTCCCCCTTTCTGCGATGCGCTCCCCCTTTTTGAAATTTAGTTTTTCAATGTTTAATGTCTTCGCCCTTCTTCTTTTGTTCTTTCGGTGCTGGGAGCCTCGACCTTCTTTGAACTTGTCAACTCGATAGTTGCCTGTCACCATGTCTCTTCCTGACTTCACCCAGGCATTTAAGACCTTGGACGAATAAGATCAAAAATAAGCTAAGGTCAGCTTTTGTGTTTGAAGTCTTGAAGGATTGCACTACCTTTGACGATGCCCTTGATGTATGATGTGCAAGCAATGATAGTGTGTAGCTTGGTTATCTCCAGGCGTTCATTGTTGAACCTTTTGTCGTAATCTTTCATGAACTCATTCTTCCCATGTGTGATGTTGAAGAGGTCCTCGAAGCACTTCTCTATTTTTTTGCACGTCCTTAAGTTCTCCATGAAGATTTTGGAGAGTTCAGCGCATCTATGTACATTATTCCGGGGTAGGTGATTCATCCATTTTAGAGCTCGCCTTTCCAAGGTTCCTACGAAGTGATGGCACATGGTAGTGTCATTTCGTATCTGGGTCATCATGGCTGCATCGTAGGCCACTTTGTGCTCCTAGGGGGAGGTGGCACCGTTGTACTTCTTGATCTTCCCTATCCTCGTGTTGAGGTTGATTGGGTATACCATGATCTCTTCACTAAAGGGTACCCGCATATTTTGATCCAAAGTATCTCCCAGGTAGGAGTACTTTCTAGAGGGCTCGCAATAGCCTCATAGGGATCTGTAGTAGCTTTCCGTCTTCTACTCTTCTATCTCTTTTTCCACCTCTCTGAACCTTAGAAAGTGTCTAAGGTCGTTTGTCTCTTCCTTGTGCGCTTTTCTGGCTTTCTTCCTCCGAATCCTATTGAGCTCGTGTTGTAGGTTGGAGTCGGCCTTTCTTAAAATCGAGTAGACTTTGAAGTGTTGGCTCCCTCAGGATTAGGGATGTTGTCCGAAGTGGGCCTTTCTACTTCGTTCTGCTTCTTGTTCCCCCGTATGGTATCCCGTAGGTTTATGCACATCTTTTGCATATCCTTTAGGATGTTAGCATGCAACGCAGCGTGCTCCTCCTAGGGTACTGGTCCTGGGGGAGGAGGGGGTTTCCTCCTTGACGAACTAGCAGAGGCTGAATTGTGTTGAGACATGTCTTCGATTGGCGAAGGTGTTTGAATGTGTTTGATATTCCTTAATCTCATGCAACTTTTGACTAACCACTCCTCACAGACAGCGCCAAATGTTTTGGGGATTTTTGGGGTCGAAGTAGTCACTTCAAACTCAAAGGGTCGAATTGTCTTTGGTTGCTTGAGGAATAAGGATATCCAAGGTCTGCCCTGTAGATCCGAGATGACATGCAAAAGAGAAAATGTGAACTGCCCCTGGCGAGGTCCAGGGATCGTTCCTCCGATGCCTAAGTTTGTTCGAGGTAACTGATGAAGTAATCAGCCATGTGAGAGGTCGAGGGTCAAATAGAAAGTGTAAATGTGTTCTTCGAACTCCAACACTTGGGAAATTAATGCTGAGAGGGAAGCACAATGGTTATGCAATTAATGAGAGAATATTATGTGTGTACCTTCTTGGAATTTGTGCAGATCCTTTTATAGGGCCTTTGATCCTCCAAACCCTAGCTAGGGTTTGGAAACTTTCCGGTGGGGTGACGGCGCCCTACCGAGCAGGCCGGATCTTCAGCCCCTGCAGGCCTTAGCGTACCATTCCTTAGTGGAAACTTCCATACACGCCGAGCAAATTGGGAAAGGTCCTTTAAATCTCCCTACCCTCTTTATGGAGGGTCATGATCCCCCTTGGGATGGTAAGTGCTCCAAGGTGTGCTTTATGAATAGCAAATTGGCAAAAATGGCCCTAGAATGGGCTGTGGTTAAAACTGGTTTATTAACTACACAAGGACATACGTACCTTAGGCAATTAAACCAGTTTTAATACTTAGTATTATGGCATTGTTCCTTAATTGTTAAAGTAGCTCAACACATTAACAAATTCACACTAAGTCTATTTATTTCACCAAATACAAGTATCTATCTGCATAACGACCTAAGCTTCCTTGAGATACTTGTAGCTTCTTGAGTTCATGAATTGTCGGTCATCTCTCAGCGCAATCCCAATGTTCTTGTACTACCTGTGCTTACAATGCGTAAACTCATCAAACACCCTATGGTGTCATTGGTTTGTCATCATCAAAACATAAGAAAATTAGAGCATTAGATGCAACAATTTTCCCCTTTCTGATGATGGCAAGCCAATGATGCCATATTGAAAAATAACAAAAACTGTCCCTATTTCAATTAGGCATAGACAAGCCACAGATCTAAGGAACGTAGAACCTTGCCCATTTTGCAACATCTAACTCAACCTGCAAAAAGACAAAAGAGAGACATCCTAGATGGCACAGATACAACAAAAATCAAGTTAGGACTTTCAGAACATGCATCATAATCTATTCCCCCTCTTAACATCATTGAAAAGGACACTGAAAACCACAAGGCAAAGAGACATAGACATCCAAAATAAGTTAAAAATGTGTCCAAAGAGCCAAAAACAACCCAAAACCAAGTGACTCATATAGTGTCCCATGAATTCACCCACACCACATCATAGTTTGTTATCTTACAACCATCTCGAAAGAGAAGCAAAGCAAAAGGAATTTTTTATTTGAGTCTGCTGGCTAGACGGGATAGCAGGGTCATAACTGAGTTGTGTCTGTAGGCATTCCTTCTTTCAAGAGCTCTCAGTTGACTCCTCATGCCTCTGACTTGAAGTCCTAACCAAGCAATCTTCAAGTCCTTTTCATGTACTTGACTGGCCATCCTCTCCAAGAGTTGTGAGGTCAAATCATCTGTCTTTGGCTCCTGCTTTGGTGCTTCCTCGTCCTTCTATTCCTTAACATCCTCTGGATCAGCCTCCTTCTTGGTAATCTTTCTCACCCATTCTCCTTCAATGAACTCAAACTCCATTTTCTTCATGGTTGTCAGATCAATTGTGGACACCACCATCTCTGGATCAACTTCAATGTTGACTTTAAAGAACAGAAATAGCTTGGTAAGCCACATCCCATATGGCAGAGCATGCGTTCCATGAGTCTTTACATTCAGTATATGTTTGAGCATAAGATATGGGAGGTTAATATGATGACCCTCAATTAAACAGTGCATGATGGTGTGATCCAAAAAGTTGGTGTTATTCCTTTTTTCTTTCCTAGGAACGATCATGGTTATCACTATGAAGTGAAGAAGTCGCTGAATCACAAACATTTCTTTGATCTTGACTAAACTAGGTTTTTCAATGGAAGGGTCATTCGCCAACTTACGGGGTGATCTCTAGAGGGTTTGAGTTTGGGACATTTGGCCAGTTGTTTTTCATGTAGTGACAGAACCCACGACAGTTTACTCCTACTACACTCAGAATGCCACCATCAAAAGTAAAAGACACCCCACTTACTGTGCTTGAGAAATCCATCCCATCTCTAGATAAATTTTCATAAAACTTAGCCACTAAGCTTGGATATATGTATTCAACAAAGTTAAATAGTGTTCCCCAGCCTTGACCCTCAAGAATTGCATTAATGGACTCTAATTTGACCTCCTCGAACCACTTAGAATCAAGATACTTGCAAGAATAGATGGCCTGATCACCGAAAGGAACAAAGTTTAGAGCTGCCTTTGCTTTTGCAGCTTTAGGAGCAAGCGCTAGGGTTAGCGATGATCAGAGGATAGGTTTGCTTGGTGCAGCTCTCAAGAGTGTGGGTGGTTCTTCTTCTAACACTTCATCTTCCATGGGTTCAAAAACCCTAGACGATTCCTCCTTACAACATAGCGCTGGAGCTTTGGGAGAGACCAGTCTTGCGATGGGTTCTTCCTCATCGCCTTCTTGCATTGCTTCAGGGGCCTATGCTGGTTTGACCGTTCAGCGAGTGGTTTTTCCTGGGTGCCATTGATGGAGCACGAGTTGATGTTCAAGAGATTCTTTTCTGGAGTGAGAGAGAGAATCTTGAAAGAGAGGATTTGAATTTTGAAGAGGTAGGTAGGGATATTTGGACGGTTGGAGTGTATTTAAAGGAGTCCAATTCCCTTTTATGGCAATGAATCAAAAAGTATTGATTTGACAATACATCATAGTTTTCTAGATTCACTCCACCATGTATTTTTTCGGCTTCCTTTTGTGGTTTCAATTAGGTTCTTTTGGAGTCCCTTGGGAAAAGAATTGTTTAATTTGGTAATGTAGGGACTCTTTTATGGAACCTGGCTTAAGACCAAAAAGCGGGAAGAGGGTAAGGCTTATACTGCAGTAACAAGAGTCCTTTTCTTCCCATTGTCGAATAAAGTTGTGTTTAGCCAGTGGGAAAATTATAGCTGTGTGTGGGACTGGGAAAATTATGTTTTTACACAAATTCCCTGGTGAAAGGGAGCCGGGGCTCCCTCCCACACGGAGGCTCGAGAGCCTATGAAAAATCAATTTTGGAGTTGCTTCCCTGTTATAACCCAAATAGGGACGAAGGGTTTCTCGGGGAAACTCGGACTAGGTTTTAAGGAAAATCATCACAAAACCATAGTATCTATGAAGTTGATAAGGCAAAAGATCTGACTACCAGATGATCTGGGTTCGGGGTTTAAGTTATAGGGCACGGGCATCCGAGGTGGACCAGTTTCCCTATCCGTCTTGCGACGGGAACCTACTAATACGTCATTGTTCCTAATTTTGAGTGAATTGGGTAATGATCATGATTATACCTGAAATAAGTAAATAGAAAAGCGATTAAGCAATTAGCATGTGAATGTACAAAATGGAAACAAGCACATGGCTATACACATTCGAAGTTAGCACACGAATGTACAAAATAGACCGTTGGATCGACATGCCTTTCGGTGTATGGCGGGCTTGGATACGATAGTACTGCGCTACGTACCACTCATCATGGGACTTGAATCCACTCACGGATCACAGCCCTAACATAGTTCTTCATGGGGGACCCATTCAGCAAGTCCACGAAGCCACTCGATGGGAGCAGGTAAGGATGGGTGAGCGAGTTCCTGCTTAAAAAGGTTATAGCCAAGAGGCAAACATATACGACTCGTTTCAAGAGCTGTATCAATCCGAAGGCAGGAGAGGTTAGGGTACGACCAACATCACCAGGGACTAGCCGGGGTGCAAACCGGATTATCCCAAAATATCAACTGTGATGGGTGGATTAACCCGAACTTGGTTCAAGCGCATAAGTATTTGATTCTCGAGTATTCCCGTTTCAAGGGAGGAAATGAACTCTCGGGGAG
>ONZA01014121.1:5849-16153 GCA_900322205.1 Kewa caespitosa | reverse complement strand
AATAAATTAATTAATTAAAAAAGTGTTACACCCCTCACATGTCGATCATTGGGGATTTTCGGACCCTCGGGAGCCTACCTTGGGACGTGATTCTCTTGATAATTTCTAGCACAGGTATGTTTAACACTCTTTGGGTGATATTGGGCGCTTTTGTGGGAACGAGAGAGGAGGCAAGGCAAAGTGTAGTTTGCTTGGGCTTTGTACGATGTACTTAAGAGGGTGTGGTTTGTGTTTTTTGATATGATTGATTTTTGATTCATGAATGTTGTTGATATCGTGAATGGAAAGAGGGTTGAGGTATATACAGGGTGGCCTCCCCTTTATTTCCCGAATTTGTATCCAATGTACATGGTCAAGCAAATATTAAATATCGCTAGACACAGAGCGATTTTATAGAAAAACACCAGACGTTTAGCGCAATAATTGAAGAAAAACAACGGCCAAAGAATGTGACCAAAAATTGCCAAAATATCTAGTGAGTATTGACATATTCACTGAGCTTTCAGCGAATGTCAACACATTCGCTAATCTTCCAATGAATGTTGAAACATTCGTCCTTCCGGGGGGAAAGTAATTATGGTTGGTAACCTCTCTTCAATAAGTAAATGCACTAGTTCTTCAGGTGACATTTCAGGAGATACGTTGAGTTTGCTGAGATTGGCAAGAAGTGCTTGTCCATCTTCCAGAAAGGAAACTAGCAATTGCCATATAGCGATGTTGGCCTTTATCTTATTTTTCTATTAGTATAATAAGGGATTCTCGGGTGATTCTACCACTGTTTGTTTTTCTTTACCAACGGAGTTTTGATTGGTCTGAGGTGAACCATCTTTCCGCTTGTAGTGCCTATGCACCCTAGTGAAGTGGTTAGCCTCATTTTAACTCTTGTTCCAACAGTAAAGTGTCATCGTAGATTTCTTCACATGTAGTGACGAATCCCACTCATCCTCTTCGTCACTGCCCCAAATCCCATTGATATATTCGTTGTCTAGTAGAGTTATGGTTTGGATGATTAGGATAGGATCAAATCCTAGATCTTCAGTTGATATCGCAAGTATTGACTCATCATGTGAAGCGAAAGGGTTTTTGCTACTATTAGGAGCGTGAGAAGCCTTTGGCAATGATAGAGCGCCATCTCTGAGGTCTTAAATAGTGTTCCTCAATGTCCAACATCTATTGTGTTTCATGACCTTTTCCACGATGGTATTGGCAATATTTTGTGATGTCGTAGCGACTACACCTTTTATCTTCTAGCCTCTCAGGAGCAAGCCTTTTGGGCTGCAATTAGTTATTCTTTTTCAATTTTTTGAATGTTTGGATGAGAGTCATACCTAGAGGGGTATAGGCTCGTCGTTCTCTTCGTTGAGGCATACTTTCATTGAGAGCATTGACCTCATTAATTTTTGCATAATTGTTTTTCTTGTTGTTATATTCTTATCATTGTTACTCTTGGACATTGATAATTCATCTTCCATTGCCTGACCAACTTCCATAAGTTGACTAAAGTTGTTTATGGGCTGGAAAGTTTTGTTCTTCTTGAACACATGCCTAAGGTTCCATATAACTTTACGTATTTGGATTCTAGAACTCCAGCATAAGATTTTATATGATCGTACATACTTGGTCTGTTTCGGAAGGTCGATTGACCATGTGGGCCGCCCTTTCCCGCAATCGATTGGCAAAGGCCATGAATGCCTCTCTCGGCAGTTGTTTAATAGCTTCTAGTTCACTCATAGTGATCGAGAGTTCAATGTGGTTGGAATATTGGGCTACAAATTGTCCTCCCAAGTTTTGATTCCTTTAGTATCTAGTCCATAATACCAACTTGAAGCAGGAACATCTAGAGCCATGGGGAAAATATGAGAAAATAATCCTTTCTCAATTCTCTTGAGAGTATGGATAGTGGTGAATGCCCTTAGATGCGTCCTAGGGTTTTCCCTACTCTTATTCTTGGGACGATCGGTAAGGACAGTCTTGGGGGTAAAGTGCATGTACGATTAGGTGTGACTCCCTTGACATCATGGTACTTGTGGAACATATTGTGATGCTTAAGCACTGATTCAAACTTTGTGAGTTCTCCCTTGATGGGATCCACCTCTTTTACATTCTTAAGTTCCATTTGGGCCACTCTATCGGAAAGACCCTGAATAAATTGCTCAAGATCTTAAAGGGTAAGTTGTTAAGCCATTTCAAATTTTAGTTCCCGAAAGCATGATGGAGATGATTGAAGACTCGGGGTGGAGATGGTTGTAATTGAGTTGGAACTAGTTGAGGTGGAGGTGGAGATGGCTTTCGCTGGAGTCTATTTTTCTCACCGCCGCGTACCCAACGAACTAAGTCCTTCTTAGAATTCACTCGAGAATTTGAAATAGTGATGGAAAAAGAAAAAAAGGGGTTTAAAAAAAGATGTTTATGCTTCTAGTGGGGCACATTGAGGGTGAAGCACCTAGTCAAAGGTTCAAGTCCTTTCGCATACATTAACAACAAATGTCATGCACATGAATGCAATATGGTCCTTACGTTTCACAACCTAATCCTTGGCTCTAGTTCCACTATAAAGTTTAAAGGTTGGAAAGAAGGCTCTCATAACATTCATGTGCCTACAATGTAATGGAGTGTATATACATCGTAGGTTACCACCTTTCTCCCCTCTAGTGAATGAAGAGGAACGTCATGAGTGGAGAGTCGTTATGAGTTTCATAGAGTACTGAATGGATCCTCAATGTGTCGAACTTCTCCCCTGAGGTGAATCGTGAATTACTTAGTGTACAGGAACACATCAACTACATGGATGTCATGATGTAAATTGAGCAAAATTACTTAAGCCCATTTTCTAAATCTATTTTCAAGTTTCACCCTCTTAATTTTGTCCCCAAGTGGAGTCGCCAATATAGGGACCACACCCTCCACGATAATGCGTATTTTGGGGGCTTTTTATGTTTTGTTATTTTTATCGTCTTAAATGCTAAATGGCACGTTTGGGGTGTATGGAGTTGACACTTTATTTTTATGAAAAATAAAGAAACCATTTTTATTTTCTACTATCCTATGTGGGAAACACTTTGACTCCTTGATCTTACAACCAAAGTCTAAGTTCATGAGCAAATGTACGAATTAGATGTAAAATGAAACTAATTCACCCATTCGCAATGACATCTACTAGTGATTTAGGAAAGTTCGTATTAAGTCATTTGGTTCCATACAATTTCATTATACAATTTAAAAGATCAATTTGCATATACATCCGTTAAAATAAAAAGTAAAATTTCCATGAAAAGAGAAAGAGAAAGAAAGGAGAAAAGGCGAAAGAATGTTAGTCATTGGACCAAAGAGGATAATGTCAAGATTATTATCTTTTTAGGTTTGTGAGATAAAAAATTAAAGAAAAAAAAATTAAGAAAGTGTTTCGAGTCTTTTGAGAAAAGTGAAATACCGAATGGGCTTAAATGCAACACTTTGAAATAAAAGAGAAACACAAAGTAAAGAAAATATTTCACCCCCTCACATGCCAATCATTTGGGATTTTTGGACCCCCAAGAGCCTACCTTGGGAAGGAATTCTCTAGATATTTTCTAGCACGCGGTATGTTTGGCACTCTTTTGGGTGATATTGGGCGCTTTTGTGGGAACGAGAAAGAAGGCAAGGCGAAGTGTCATTTGCTTGGGCTTTCTATGATGTACTTGAGAGGGTGTGGTTTGCGTTTTTGGATGTCTTTGAATTATTATTTCTAAATGTTGTACATGTCGTGAATGGGAGGGTGAGGTATATATAGGGTGGCCTCACCCTTAATTCTCAGATTCTTATTCAATGTACACATGGTCCACCTGAAATTGCAAAATTCTCTAGAGACAAAGCAATTTTCAAGAAAATCTCCAGACTCTAGCGCGGTACTAGAAGAAAAACCAACGGCCAGCGAATAAGACCAAAAATTGCCATAATGACATTGACATATTCCTTAAGCTTCAAAAGAACATCGACATTTTAATTTAGCTTTCAGCGAATTTGCTAATATTCGCTGAAAAACAAGCGAATTTCTTTTGTGGACAGGAGGATTGGCAGGGGATTATCTGCATTTATTAGGTTTTGACTACATCCTTCTTCATTTAATCTGCTTTAAGGATGACTTAGATTTACAAATTTTCCCTTGGAGTCTTGTACTCTTCAGTGCTTTCATCCGTGAGTTAGATAGTTCAAGAAACTAATCCCTTAGGCTAGTTGTTACCATCGGGGGTCATCTGGGCGACACTGTTTAGGTGGCAACAGTTCTTTATGTCAATGAAATTCTCATCGTGGGAAACTACATTCGAATGCTGAAGTTTATGAAGACTGGGCTAGGGAATTTTTTCCAGACAAAGGACTCGAAGAAGCCGAGTACATGTTGGGCATTAAGATCTGTCCGAACAAATCAAATAGGCTAATTGAACTAAACTAGAAAGTATGCTTACCAGATCTTTTCTTGGTTTAACATGGACGATGCCAAGAAGGGACATTTGCCCATGAGGTTTCATTATCAAAGACATTATCTTGATTTACTATTGTGGTATTATTCATTCTTCTACATGATTTTGAATAATAGTCCAAAGCTAAATAATGAAAACATCCAAATAGTAAATCAAGATAATGTCTTTGATAATGAAACCTCATTACGTGAATTAGATTTTGTGATTGTATGTCCTTACTCTAGGAGTTGGAATTAGATTTGGACTACCGAAGATGATTATGTTGCAAGTTGATGTCAATAGTGTTTTGTGTGCTGTGACATGGGATGTCAATGATCAATTACATCATTACTCGATTTTGCATGCTCTGCTCTCAAATTGTAAAGAGTTGGGAACTCATGACAAGAAACTATCCACAGTGAGAACTCTATAAAATGGAGTCATAAGAGGTTCTCACAAATCTATCTCGAGCTATTTGTATATCTGATTGGTCATGGTTGACGGCTTAAGAATTGATGGTATGTGATTTTGTCAAACTCCTTTCATAAATGGGGGTTATAACAGAAACGTTTGGGCTATTATGAATTACGTTGGAGTTCACATACGTATATGATGGGAATCATCCTCCCGTTGGGGGTAGTCGTCTTATGGTCCTCTTGATAAATTAGAACAACAAAATGCATGACCATGCTCAATTGGATTGCGACTTTAATCAAGTAGTTAAACAGTTCAATTCGATATAAAAAAATATCTAATAAAGATGACAAACACTTTACCATATGTTCTGACTAAGACAATAAGTGACAAATGGAATGGATTTGCACCCTTGTCTAAAGGACAAGTGGGAGATTAAAAAATTATGTCCTTTAATCAAGGTGTAAAAGATTTGGAAAAATATATTATCAGAGGTAGTCACCAGGTACATTTAGGATCGTCATGATGTGTAGCTAGATACCGCTGATTACCTATGGGAAAATGCAATTAGACCCAAATGCTAAATAGAAAAGAGCCTAATGGGTCACACATATAGTTAATAGGTTTAACCACTTGGATGAACAAATGAATCACAGTCCATTAGTTAGGTACGGCAATCGGCTCAAACCAGCCTTATAGGCCAAAGCCCATATCGCTAAGTAGCATTAGGCTTAACATTAGGGAGCGATTGGGTCGTGCTTGTGCATGGGCCCACTCCCTACCTTGGCCTTGCCTTAGCTGCCTTGGAAATATCTTGGGGCACTAGGACCGTGTGGGACACGGTCCCATAGTGACTGGCCAAGACGCCTGATCCTAGATGGACAAGGTTAACGATTAGCACTGTATATAGCACTAATCATTATCCTGCCTCCTAATGGTTCTCTTGATTAGTTTATTTCATATTTCCAATTAAGTTAAGAGCTCTTAGAGAGAACCAAATTACAGAAAAATTCATCCCAAAGATTTCCGTAAAGACCGAACCAATGAGAGAAGAGAAAACGGGTTTATCACGTCTAACGATATGGCTACCCTGGTGGTTCGGGGTTCAATCCTATTTTCATGTGGATACGGTTGGAGGAGATGCAATTGAAGCTTTAAGACTTCATCTACATTTCCCAAAGCAAGTAAAGATAAGCCCTTTCGTGCACCAAAAATCACGCTACAAGAAGTAGGCATTATGTGATCCATTAAGGCGTGTAACAATCATTTGTTTAATGCGTTTCGTATTGCATGTTTAGAATATTGTTTGTATGAATGTCTTTGATTTTAATTCGAATCACCTGAATGGGGTGATATCTTTTGAAATGCTTCTTCATGAACTCTTGGCTTTATGGAATGGAATGGAATGGTTTGGCTATGGGCAAGTGCTCTTCATTTGAGATTCTTGTGGCTTTGTCATGTTTGTCATCATCGAACATTTTAGTAAACAGTTTTGAGTGTTTACAAGATACCTTTCTTTGAGGTCTCTTCTTGTCCATGAGGTTTCCCCGCATAGTTTAGTATATTTTCCTGGAATGTGATGCACATCTTTCGAATATCTTTGGGGTTACTCTCTTGAAGGTCAAAGATTTCTTTCTTGTTAACAGGGGAAGGAGAAGAACGTCCTCGTCTTGTCGTACATTAACCTTTGCTATGTTCCTAGAAGGTACATATTTTGAGAAGGTACGCACAAATTCTAATGTGAATCTTTGTTATGTAAAGACATGCTTGAAGTTTTCTTTTGGAGGGGTGAATGTTTTGAAGTGTTTATTACTTCTCTATCTCATGCAACTGTAGCAAGCCACTTCAAACAGATGGTGCCAAATATTTTAGAATTATGTAGGAAGTAGTGGACCCTTAAAGACTCAAAAGGTTGAAATGCTATTTTTGTATGAGGACTGTAGACAAGGCTACTTTTCAAGCTGGTCCAAGGTATCCTTAAAAAATAGAAGATTGTGAACTGCCTCCGACGTGTTACAGGGATCAATTTTCCGATGCCTATGTCATTATGTGGTTACTAGATGAAACTTGTCCACGAGCTAGGTGGAGGAAAAAATACAAAACGTAATAAGTACTTAAGCTTTGACTAGCTCTTGAAATAGTTATAGACAAGAGTACAATTGACTAGAATTTGTGCATACCTTCTGGGAATATTTCTAGAGCCTTCATTTATAAGCATGCCTCTAGCCCTAACTAGGGTTTGAATCCTGCAATTGATGGTGGCCACGTATGTCGTTTTCATGATGAGCCTCACAAGGCTCTGAGGTTTGTAGCCTCTAGTGACAATACTAGTGACGACTAGGCACGTGGGGAAGACTAGGTTCACATAAATGACGTGGGTTCTCTGACATCATCATTCATGCTCCTCTTCTCGAGGAGGTCGTCCTTGATACCTCGTGCTGGAAGCTCGACGGACTATCTTCCTAGAAGGAGCCTTCTCCCCAGCTCGCTATGGGTTGTAGAGATCCTCTGCTGAACCTTCTCTTATCTCCTATGCAGCAAGCTCTACAAGTCACACACTCCAAACTAATGGTGGTTTGTGTTCTAAGAGGGGCATTCCCCCTCCGAAGTATGTGAAAGGTTGAAGTTCTGATCAACCTTATCCGAAGTGGAAAAGTGGTTTGGCTGAAGTCGCACGACGAGCTACCATGTGTCAACACATGGCACATCAATTTTTTGATAAAAGCGCTTTAATGGGCCCACCAGATCCATGGTCAGTTGTCAACAGACCATAAAAAGTAGCCCAAATAGATTTGACTGGTGCAGACATGCCTTCGTTGGATCTATTGTCTCAACACATCACTCAAGGAAACAAGAAGGAAACTCATAGTAAAGATTTAAATGATGAGGATTTTTGTGATGCAGATGATGACAAGTATGAGGTTGATAAAAGAGAAATTGATGATGTGGTCAAAGACATCAGTACTAGCAAAGCCATGTTAGGGCAGAAATAGCCTAGTGCTACAAACATAGAAGAGGTGAATATGTTTCAAGGTTTATGACTGTCAAGTCTAAACTTTAATCCATAAGTTTACTAAGCAAGAGAAACAAGCTTTGACTATCGTCTCTTTGAAGATGATTCTATGTATCGAACCTAACAAATACCAACTCTCTAAACTTTTATATATCAGTGTTTATCTAAAAACAAATATTAGATCTTGCTAGTTATGTATCAGTTTTTTTTTTAAAATTTAATACTTTATTTATCATCCTGACATACTTTTTTGTTCCTAATGTTTGTGAGAATTTATTCTTATATGATAGCATCTAATTTCAGTGAGAATGTGTTCCAAATTCAGCTTCACACGAATGGACTAGTGTTCAAGTAAGCCAGGTCAACCTAATAAGGATCATGCAATTCTTTACATGCTCAATGGATTTGTAGAGTAATGCTTAAACGATATCCTCAAAAAAACTATGTGTCCTTTTCATCATCCTTGAGCACGGATCACTTGGTTGTTTTGAGTTTAGTGTTTGGATGTTTTCTTAGGTTTAGGCTCCGAGTCCAATTTAGCAGAAACTAAAGATTAGTGCTAAAAGATGTATTTATTTTCACTCGCGCATTTCCTTGTGAATTAAAAAAAAAGGTGAGTTGAAAAATGTCAGTTGATCCACGAATGTAATCGACAATGATTTGTTCGCAAATAAGAAATGGGGTCGCGCGAAGTCACTAATTGATTTGACTCATTTCACTGGTCGAGCTGAGCCAACCTCTTCAAATTATGACCCGCGTCTAGCCATAAATACTTCGCATCCCAACTAAGCTCTAGATAATTCTTTTGCACATTTTTCTATTCAAACATCCCCATCTTTGCATTTGTATGTTTTGTGGTGTGAGGGCCAACATGGGCGATCACCAACCAACATATTTCAACCTCTTTCTAGTGAAGAAAATAATATACAACAACATCTTGAAAAAGTTTACTGGAATCTGGAAAACAAATCGCATGTGCCCAATCGCCAATCTACCGAAGATTTACCTAAGTTCGGAAATCAAGTTTGGTGAAGACCTTAAAATTGCCTTGACGAGTTACCCGAGATGGTTAGTATGAGCAACACGGCTTCATCATGAACAATACTCTTGGGAGCCATAAGAGTCTTTCCTATGGTAAGAACTAGTATCTATATCTGCCCACGGTGAACAATTATTGAATACAAGCATTATACACGCTCTTTGAGGCCATGTTATTTTGAATCTGTTATTAATGGTCGCGATTTTGGTTCGTGTCATTGTTGTCTTTATTTCCATTACTGACCCTTCCTTTGCATTTTGGTTATTACACCTTGGATGGTTGTTACTTAGTCATCCACAACAGTCCCACCCTGAAAGGTGGCAACTATCGTAGGGCTGCCAATTGGCTGCAATGTCGATTTTGATGGTTGCAAGTGTCTGATGGTGTATGAACCCTTTCTCTAAATCTTAGAGCATCTGAACGTGATGCAATGTGATAGTTTCTCATAATCATTGTACATGGATTATAAAAAAGTTCATTATTAATATTCAATTCCTAAATGATACATTAGAAATTGATGAATGGATGATAACAACAGAATCCATAATTTTAATATTGCCACAAGTAAATCTTCTATGATTGTCAACAGGCTTACACAAGTGTACGATGTATGTTTTAAAGCGATAACTCACTTACACAAGAGTACGATGTATGTTTTAAAGCGATAGCTCGCTGCAGACCACCTCTGTTAAACGAAGAACTTAATTGATGCCCATATTATTAAGAATAAATGAATGTATGGACTTCACTAATACCATTTGTAAAGATAATAACGCGCCAATCACGAACACAATAATAAGTTAGAATTCATTGAAGTAGGGTTCCATACTCGGTATCCACAGGGGTTGATAACATAAGGGGAATGGGGCTAAGACTGATCGTCTCGCGAAAAATTCTGCATCTTTACAATCAAAGAGTTATACTTGCGCAATAAAATAACAATGTTCTATTTGTTGGTATGGATTCCACCATCGAAGTTGATGGAATAAGCTCATAACTATGAAAGACACCGGCCATTAAAGGCACAAATGAATCAAGAAAGAATCGACTCTTAGAAGACCCGAATAGGATGACCCAAGCCCAATGTTGATTGCAAGACGGAAAAGGGTACATATAGATGACGTATATTCATGAATATATACACATTGCATGTGAGCCCTCCATTCGGCAAGATGAAAGGAATATTGAAGGAACAAACGGGGCCTATAGCACTAATACTCGATTCTTTTTCGGAAACCATTTCGACTTGAATATGAACGAAAATTTCAAAAGTTTGGAAACTATTGTAATACCCCATATAATTTAAATATTTATTAGCGTTTGTATAAATGATATCGCAAATATAAAATATATTGTCTTATATAAATTGTAGTTTTCAGTTTAGCTAAATTTAGTCATTTAC
>ONZA01014115.1:21259-35986 GCA_900322205.1 Kewa caespitosa | reverse complement strand
GTGAAAGTCTAGGTTGTTGGTTGTTGACCAACGAAGAGAAAGAAGAAAGAAAAGCCCACTAAATATGTATGATAAAGCCTATAAAAAAATCCTAACTACATACCTCCTCCATGTAGAACTAACTCAAGAGCTTTGGAAAAGGGGAAACATGTATTACATGGAGCACAACAGGGCCTTGGGCATTCTTTCCTAAGACTATCGCTGGCATGTATCACCGTTTTCACATCATGGCATTGACGTGTAGGTTTGAGAGAGGATCAAAATCGAATGGAGTTAGTTCATCCTCTAAGGCGTTGATTTTGGGGTTAAGGCCCCAAAAGTCTTCGTCTTCTTTGTCGTGATCTATTTTTAAGATGTGGGTCTTCGATAAGGTGACCTTCATTTGGTCGGCCTAAATCACAAGGACTTTTCCCTCCATGACCATTTTGACTTTCTGTTGGAGGGTGGACGTACAACATTGATGCTATTTGAGCCAAGGTCGTCATAAAAGTAGGGAAAAGGTGGAAGGTATATCAATGGCAGAAATGGTGACCCAGTTTTCTATGACACCAGCTACGACATTGATGCTGATGGTGCCAAGCACACTTCTCCTGGAGTTATCGTAGGCACGTAAGCCATGCAATGTACTGGATGCCTAAAAGTTTTGCAGTTCTATGTGATCATATGTTCACAGAGGACCCGTTATCGACGAGTGCTATGTGTACATGGTGTTGATAGCATGTTACGGTAAGGTATAATGCCTTATTGTTGTTCCGACCTTCATTGGGTAGGTCTGTGTCTGAGAATGTGATCCTGGAGGTCGATATTTCCTCTATCAGGAAGCTCACAAGTTCAGTGGGAGACATTTCGGGAGAGACGTTTAGTTTAGTGAGTGCGGCAAGGAGTGCTTGCCTATACTCCATAGATGAAGCTAAGAGTCGCTAGATGGTGATATTGGCCTTCATCCTTTTTAACTAGTTCAGCAAGGATTTATGGAGTGGTTCCTGTGCCACTACTTCTTTTCCCTTGCTAGTCGGGTTTTCCTTGGTCTGGGGTGGACCATCCTTCTTCACGTAATAGCTTACTGGCCTAGTAAGATTATCGACGTCACCATCCAAAATCTCGTGTTCGGATATCCAGGCACCGTCTTAAATCTAATCGCACCTTAGGAATGCATCCCATG
The DNA here is from genome assembly GCA_900322205.1 of Kewa caespitosa. Taxonomy (NCBI): domain Eukaryota; kingdom Viridiplantae; phylum Streptophyta; class Magnoliopsida; order Caryophyllales; family Kewaceae; genus Kewa; species Kewa caespitosa. Next base: position 34,824 of record ONZA01014115.1, on the reverse strand, counting down.
CATCCTCTTTGTCACTATTCCATATCTTGCTAATGCTCAAGTGGATATGCGATGATATGGCTTCAATAATCAAGGTGGGATCGAAACCTAGGTCATCATTTCATATGGCAAAAATGGACTCCTCTTGAGATGCGAGGGGATTCTTATTAATGTTTGGGGCATGCGCGGCCTTTGTTAATGGTAATATGTCGTTATCAATTAGGTCTTGGACTGCGTTTCTTAGATTCCAACATTTATCAGTTTCGTTGCCCTTGCGACGGTGGTATTTGCAATATTTTGTTATGTCATAGCTCTTCGACCATTTTTCCTCGGGGACATCGGGAGTTGGCCCAATTGGCTGCAAATAGTTCTTTTTTACTAATCGTTTGAGAGCCTGAGTGAGAGTCATGCCCACTGGGGCATAAGCTCGTCTCTCTCGACGTTGAGGCGTACCCTGGTTAAGGGCACTGACCTCGTTCACCTTTGTGGTATTGTTCTGCTTGGTGTTGTTATGGTTATTTCTATCTGTAGTCCATTTAGCTTCTGAGTTGGGAAGCTCATGTTCAATCGCCAACCCTACTTTTGTAAGTTGAATGAAAGTACCTATGGGCTGAAAGATCATCTGTTTCTTAAACTTGGGTCTCCAATTGTGTATTATGGTACGCACTTGGTCTCTCTCGGAGGTCCTATTTACCATATGGGCAGCCCTCTCTCCATCTATTGACGAAGGTCATGAACGTCTCATCACTGAGTTGCTTAGAGGCTTCTAACTCCCTCATTGTGACGGGGAGCTCAATAGTGAGCTAGGAACTCTCAGTTTATCTACTACCAAGTTTTGACTCGTTCAGTGTCGAGTCCATAGTACAAGCTTGATGCGGATCCATTTAAGTACACAGGAAAGATGTAGGGAAATATCTCCTTATCGATACCCATCAGAGTAAGGGTAGTGGTAAACACCCTGAGGTGGGTCCTAGGGTTGTTAGTGCTTTTGAACTTAGACAGGTCAGACAAGACAGTCTTATCGGGTAGGGTGCCCGTAAGGTTAGGGGTGATCTGCTCGATGTCATGGTAATCATGGAACAGTTTATTATGCTTCTTGATAGGCTCAAACCTTTTCATCTCTCCTTTGATTGGGTCAACTTCCTCAACGTTCTTAGTTTCCAATTGGGTTACCTTGTCGGTCAAGTTCTCGATGAGGAGTGCAAGCTCTTAAAGGGTAGGTTGGTTGGCCATTTCGAATGTTAATTGTTGTACAACCGAAGGAGGTGACATGGATTCGAGAGAGGACGGACGCAACGGAGTTGAAATCGGCGCTGGTGGAGACGATCTTCTACGAAGCCTATTGTTCTCGTCGTGTGTCCAACAAACCAAAATTTTCCCTAGAGTTAGTTCGGGGACTAAGTAGAAGGGATAAAAAGGAAAACAAGAAAAGGTCCAAAAAGGGGGAAACCTAAACATCTAATGGGAAAAAATGGGTGTAAATCCCCCGGTTAAGGGTTCGGTCAAAAAATGCAATGCAAATACACAAATGTCAAGCATGCAAATGCTAAATGCTCCCTATGTTCGTCACCTAAACAACGGATCTAGTACTTCTAAGGTTTCAATGGGGTTTAGTTAAAATAAGGCTCCCACGACATGGATGTACTTACAACGTTATGGAGTGCATATGCACCGTAAGTTACCACTTTTCATCCATCGAATGGATGAAAGAAAGGTCATGAGTGGAGAATCGTTTACTGTTTGCATGAAGAATCAAATGGATCCCTCATGTAATCGAACTCATCTCCTAAAGGTTTGATTATGGGATACCTATTTGCGCATACGCATGAACTTCATGTACATAGTGCAAATTGAACCAAATTGATTTACATTTTATTTTCCTAATTCGTTTTCAAGTTTAACCAACTTTTAGTTTATCGCCATTGATGCGCCAAGGTAGGAACCAAGGCCCTCCATCTTGAAAGGTGGGGGAAGTTGAAAATTAGTGTGCGTGCCCCCCACGAAAATTGGTGCTTGTTTTGGGGGTCAAAATGTTATGTTTTTGAATTGTGCTAAGTGGAACAAATGGGGTATTTTGGAGTCTCCACCTTGTTTAAGGAAAACAAAGAAACCGTCTTTTGACTCCTTAGCCTTCTAATCAAAGTCTAAGTTCGGGGGTAATAGTACGTGTTTGGGCCAATTTCCCAAGGTCATGTTGACCGTTGACCACAGCCCATGCAAGGGGTATTTCTGTCAATTTACGGCTCACTAAGCACAAGTATGAAGCATTGTCCCTTACTGGGGAGGAACATGACCCTCTACGGAGACGGGAGGGAGACTTCAAGACTGTTTCCTTACTTGCTTGGCACGGATGGACATTTCCACAAGGGGAATGAGGCGCTAGGGCATGCAAGGGCCCAAAAGCCGGCCGGCCTGGTGGAACGCCGCCTCCCCACCAGGAAGATCTCAAACCCTAGCCAAGGCTTGGAAGACCAGAGGCCCTATATTAAGGACCTGCACACGTTCCAAGAAGGTAGACAAAAAAAATATTCTCTCATTAATTACACATTCATTGCACTTCTCTCTCAGTATTTATTCCTCAAGTGTTTGAATCCGAAGTGCCTTACTACGCTTTCTATTTGCCCCTCGACCTCTCACGTGTCCGAGCACCTCATCAATTATCCCGAATTGACTTAGGCATTGGAGGAACGATCCCTGGACCTCGCCAGGGGCAGTTCACGTTTTCTCTTTTGCAGGCTACCTAAGATTCAAGAAGGATATCTCGAATCCTTAGCCCTCACGCTACTTCTTAACAGTTCGACCCTTTGAGTTGCAAGGGACCACTTCGACCCCTAGTAAAAACCCCGGAAACATTTGGCGCCGTCTGTGGGGAGCGGTTAGTCAGAAGTTGCATGAGACTAAGGAACACTAAACATATCCAAACACCTTCACCAATCCAAGATATGTCACACCACAATTCAGTCTCTGCCGGTTCGTAAGGAGGAACCCTCCACCCCCAGAACCAGTAACCTAGGAAGAGCTTGCAACGTTCCAAGCTAACATTCTGGGAGATATGAAGAAGATGTGCATTACCCTACATGACATGATACGGGGGAACAAGGGCAAAGACGGAGCGGAAAAGCCCACTTCGAACGACATCCCCGATCCTGAATAACATAATGCTTCGAAGTCCACTTGAGTCCTCAAATCTTCCACCTTTCATTTTAGCCAATCTGGCTCGTTCGATTCCCGCTCTAAGGGAAAGAACTCCGAACTTAAGAGCAACCAATTTGTAGGAAGCTCAGGAAAGGTCGACTGTGACCTACGACGAGCTCGATAAGATCAGGAGAGAGAGAGCAAGAAAGGCCCATAAAGAAGAAACAAACGACCTTACACACTTCCTGAGGTTCTGAGTGTAAGAGAAGGAGAAATAAGAACGAAAAAAGGAGAAGCAAAACAGATCCCTAGGAGGCAATTGCAAGCCTTCTAGAAAGTACTCCGACCTGGGAGAAACTTTGGATCTAAACATGCAAGTGCCCTTCAGCGAAGAGATCATGGAGTACCCTATTAGCCTGAACACGAGGATCGGGAAGATCAAGAAGTAAAACAGTACTACGTCCCCGAAAGAACACATCCTAGCTTACGATGCAGCCATGATGACCCAGATCTAGAATGATGCTACCATGTGTCGTCACTTCGTCGGGACGCTGGAAGGTCGAGCACTAAGGTGGATGAACCACTTACTCCGTAATAGCGTACACAGCTACGAAGAAATCAGTGAGATCTTCATGGAGAACTTCATGACCTGCGAAAAAACGGAGAAATGCTCCAATGACCTCTTCAATATCACGCAAGGAAAATATGAATTCATGAAAGGCTACGACAAGAGGTTCAACGATGAGTGCCTAGAGATAACCAAGTTAGACCCCGTCATCGCTTGCACTGGGTACATCAAAGGCATCATCCGGAGCTGCGAGATCCTTCAAGACTTTGAGCACATGAAGCTCCAAGGCCACAAATTGACCTTGGCTTATGTCCGAGCTTATTCATCCAAAGTCTTCACCGCCTGGGAATGGTCGGGGAGAGACATGGTAACAGTCAATTACCGCGTTGACAAATTTAAAGAAGGCTGAGGCGTTCGGCATGGGAAGCATGAGAAAAGAAGGGTGGAGACGCTGAACGTCGAAAAGCCGAAGTTCAAGAAGGGCGGTGCAAACTGCGCCAAGGAGGGAAAGGCCGGGGCTAAGAAACAATTCGATAAGAAGGCTCCCGAGAGCCCAATGGTAAACAAAATCCTGAACTGCATTAGGAAGAGGTCTTGGTAAAAATAGGTCCCAAAATGCTTCCCATCCCAACCCCCATGAAGGAGAACAAGAAAAAATACTTCTTATGCCACTATCACAAAGCCAACAGGCACAACACGAGATACTGCAGGGAGCTCGGCAGCCACCTCGAAGCCTTAGCCAAAGAAGGGAAGATCAACTCCTTCCTGAAGGACACAACCACGACCTCCGTACGACCGGACCTGGGGTTAGGAGAGAGTTCCACCTCTGCCTCGGATTCTTACGAGGTCGTAGTTATCTCGGGTGGTCCGGCTATAGGAGGTCTCACCAACAAAGCAAGACGAGCTCATATCAGGTCCCTCGACCAAATCCTGTTGGTTGAGGAAGTCCCCAAATTCGGGAAACCTATCTACTTCAACAAATCTGATGCTCGTCCTCTAGAATATCCTCACGATAACCAACTGGTCATAGACGTGAAAGTTGCAAGCACTCTCGTGAAAAGAATAATTGTAGATACCGGAAGCTCAGTGGACATCATCACCGACGGATGTCTTAAAGACGTCGGCTACTCAGCCGAGAAGGTCACGCCCATCAGCCACCCTTCAATAGGCTTCGGGGGGAATCAGGTCATCCCAATGGGAAGCATACAGCTGCCCCTTAGAATAGGAGCGAAGAACAAAGCGAGATGCATCGTCTCCGAGTTCTTAGTGGTCGAGGTGCCCCTGGCATACAATGTGCTACTGGGACGATCATCCTTTAACATGATCAACGCGCACATCAGCATGGTGCTACTAAAAATGAAGTTCCACCGAGATGACAACGAATTAGGCAAGGTGTGCGGAGATCTGAAAACCGCTCGATCTTGCTATATCCAACGTCTCAGCAAGGGCTCCCTGCAGAGGAAAGAGGTCCCTTAGTCAGTCAGGGGCCAAAGTCAAATAAGAGGAAAAGAGAGAACTCTGTTGTCCACAAAACAACAACCCCTCCATAAGGCAAGTCAAAGGACAAGGGAAAAGAAATGCAATGTCTGATGATAGCCATCCCTTCATCCGAACTACTCGATGCCAGAATTGAAGAACGGGAGAGGGCCAAACCCTCAGGGGGTACAGTGGAGGTCAGCTTGGACCCTTCTCGGAACGATCGCGTCACATATCTCGGTAACAACCTCGACGAGACGATTGCGGCTGAACTCTCCGAACTTCTCCGGGAATACCATGGCGTGTTTGCTTTCGGACCCGACAAGATGACAGGAATCACCAGGTAGCTCATGGAACATAACCTCAGAATCAATCCGAAGTTAAAACAAGTGAAACAAAAGAAGAGGCATCTCGTGGAGGAACGGAGTAAAGCGGCCGCTAAAGAAGTGCAAAAACTCCTGGAAGCAGGTTTCATCAAGGAATGCAAGTATCCGAAATGGCTGGCAAACGTGATGATGGTCGAAAAGGCAAGCGGAGCATGGCAAATGTGCGTAGATTACACCGAACTTAACAAGGCTTGCCCGAAGGACCACTTTCCCCTTCCTCGGATAGATAGGCTAGACGACTCAACTAGCGGCCATTAGCTGCTCAGCTTCATGGATGCTTTCTCGGGATACCACCAGGTCTTCATGAGCATGAAGGATCAAAGCTCTACGGCCTTCATTACTGATGAAGGTGTATTCTGCTACAAGATGATGTCGTTTGGCCTAAAGAATGTAGGGGCCACGTTCCAGCGACTGGTGCAGAAGGTCTTTAAAGACCAGTCGGCAGGAACCTAGAGGCCTACGTTGATAATCTGGTCACGAAGAGCATTAAGTCATCCAGTCATGTGGATGACCTAAAGGAAACATTCGAAACCCTAAAAAAAACTAGGTGAAGTTGAATCCCAACAAGTGTGTATTCGGAGTGCGGGGAGGAAATTTTCTCGGATTTATGGTTAGCGAGAAGGGAATCGATGATAACCCTAAGAAAGTACAAGGAGTCCAAGAAATGGAACCCCCGAGATGCGTTCGAGAGGTCCAGAAGCTCACTGGATGCATTTCTGCCCTGAACCGTTTTGTATCCAATTCAACAGACAAGTGCGCCCCTTTCTTCAAAGCATTGAGGAAAGGAACCAAGTTCGAAGGGGGGCAAGAAGCCCAGGAAGCTTCTGAGAAGATGAAGTCCTACCTCGGCAATCTACCCCGGATCTCCATCTCGAGAGCAAGAGAATGTCTGTTCCTCTACCTCGCCGTATCAGAAAGAGCCGCCTCCATTTTGGTCAGAGAAGAGGACAAGGTACAACAGCCTGTGTACTTCACCAGCCATGCCCTAAGGTGAGTAGAATTCAGGTACATGACCCCCGAGAAATTTGCCCTCAGAATCCTCATTAGTTTGAGAAAGTTGAGGCCCTACTTCCAGGGAAACCAAATCATAGTCCTCACCAACCAGCCTTTGAAGAAACTGCTCAGCAGGTTGGAAGCCGCAGGGAGAGTCTAGATATGGGCCCACGAGCTGACCTGCTATAAAATCACTAACGAACCAAGATGGGCGATCAAGAGCCAAGCCTTAGCAGACTTCGTCGCTAAGCTGACACCTTCGGAACACGTCCCGAGGGCCTGGATCGACCATTGGTCCGTGAGCATCGACGGATCATCTTGCAAAACCGGTAGTGGAGCAGGGATAGTAATTGCCTCCCCCGAAGGAGATGTGTTTGAATATGTGTTGAGGTTCAAGTTTCAAGCCTCTAACAATGAAGCCAAATATGAAGCACTTCTCGTTGGCTTAACCCCCGCCCGCGCCGCTGGTGCCCAAAAAATACAAGACCAAATGGACTCTCAGCTAGTGGTTTCCCAGGTAGGTGGAAGCTATGAAACCAGAGGAGAAGGAATTAGAGCTTACCTCACAAAGGTCAAGGAAGAAATAAACCGCCTCGATTAAGTAGTCGTGAAGTACGTTCCCAAGCCAGAAAACTTTCATGTCGAAGCTCTGGCCCGACTGGCCAGTTCGTCCATCAAAGGCCTACACCGAACATCTTCTGGGAGGAAATCGAGAAACGAAGCATCGAAGTAGGGGAATCCATCAATGTGCTTGACCGATCTCACAGATGGATGGACCCAATCATCTCGTACTTACGAGATGGAGTTCTAGTTGAAGACGCGAAAGGAGCCCAGAAAATGAAGAGCAAGGCCAAATGGTTTATCCTCGAGAACACAACGCTTTACAAGAAAAGCTTCACTCACCCGCTCTTGAAGTGCGTATCTCATAGACAAGGGGAGGAAATCTTAAGAGAAACACACTTTGGCACGTGCAGAGCTCATCAGGGAGCTAAAACGATTGCGCACAAAGTACTCCGTCTGGGTTTCTACAGACCTACCATCAAGAGAGACGCAATGGAAATGGTGAAGAAGTGTGACAAATGCCACTACTTCGCCCCTATACCATGGCTCCATGCCGCCGAGCTGACTCCAAACCTAGCCCCCTTCCCTTCCATCAGTGGGGGATGGATATTCTTGGACCCTTCCCTCTAGCCACTGGTCGGGTGAAGTTCGTCAAGTAGCTGTCGATTACTTTACGAAGTGGGTAGAAGCTCGGGCAGTAAGAAGTACTACGATCACTTACGTAAGGAAGTTTATCCTTGAAAACATCCTTGCACGATCTGACGCACCCCGGCAGATCATTTTTGATAATGGAAGGCGGTTCGACACTCCAAAGCTAACCGACTAGTTAGAAGAAAACGGAGTAAAGGCCAGTTTTATAGTATTATCTCGACCTCGGACCAACGGCCACGTAGAATCCAGCAATAAAACCTTGGTAACAGCGATCAAGTAGAAACTAGATCGAGCCAAGGGGTTATGGGAAGAAAAACTGATCGAAGTGCTCTGAGCAACAAGAACCACGGAAAAAGACATCACAGGAGAAACCCCATTCCACCTGGTTTAAGGCTCTGAGGCAGTTCTACCAATCGAAATCATCAAAGGAAGTCCAAGAGTGGAACTCTTCGACAGATTTAGAAAGCCTCAGATACCAGCTAGACCTACTACCCGAGGTGAGGGGCGACGCCCTCTTACGAGCAGAGGTATACAATCTAAGGATGACCCGGGCATTCAATCGCCGTGTCAAGATCAGGAGACTCCACGTAGGAGACCTCATACTCCGAAAAAAAAAAAAAAAAGAGTCCGTTGGGAGAGTGAACCAAGATGGAAAATTGACACTGAACTGGGAAGGTCCTTACAAAGTTTTCGAAGTCGTTGGGTCCAAGACGTGCCGCCTCGAAGCAATGGACGGACACCGAATTCCGAGAACCTGGAACATCAGCAACCTACTTAGGTTCCATATATGAGCTGCATGTGGCTCATCCTATTTTCTATACAAGGGGTAGGCACCCCCCAAAAAAAAAAGCCCATATCTCCTGTTTTTTGCATATGAGGAACTCATCTTGGGGTTACCTCGGGGTCGGCACCCCTTAACAGCCAGGAATAAAAATTTGTTCCTAAAATTTATATTCTCAGCCTATCAATTGGTGAACAGCGTTAAACGAAGTCCTACCACGAGGACCATCGAAGTCCTACCCCGAGCACCGCAAAAAACAGGGCAAAGATCCCATCATGGGGGCGAAATACGCAAACTACTCAAAACGAGTCTAAAAGAGCAGAACTATAAGTAGCAAATGCCGCGGTTAGACAAACCGGGCACTACGGTGAGACGTGAAAACACCCCCGGGGGAAAATGGGAAAGTGACCCACCTCTCCGTCATCACGGATGAAAACATCTTATGCCGCATCCAACTTCGGATAAATTTAAGAACCATTTGTTTAAGTAGGGGCACCACTGAAGGAAAATATCCCAAAGTTGGACCTCAAGCAAACATCCCGGTTTGATTTTTACTTAAACAAACACTTCAACAAACAAGCTCGCTCAAACTCACAATGAAGCTGACGAAGAGAGAGAGCACCTTTTTCATTAAAATGAGGCAAAATGACTTGGTTACAAATTACAGAGGCAAACTAATTACAAAACGAGCAAAACCCAAAAATTACAACTGAGGGACAAAAAAGACAAAAGGGCGACAAGACCTCTCCCACGATAGAAGGGCGACCTACGCATTACCACGTACTATGAGATGAAAACAACTTTACATCACGAAGAAGCAAGGTTGACCAACCCGCTATCATGTTCTCGGTAACTCGCCGAGCTCAAGTAGAACACTCAGAAAATACTTGAGCCTTCCCATTACCATGTGTTCACCTGACGAAGAACGACCTCGGAGACCACAAGGAGAACGAGCAGGCCAACACATTACCATGTTAGGCCAACACATTACCATGTTCGTAGTTAGTGAGAGGCCCACTTGGATGTCCTCGGATGGCACTACTGCTCGGCTTCATCATCCTCGGCCGCTGATGACTCCAGCTGGAGAGACTCGTTACACTGGTCCTTAGGACACATCATAAAATCTTTTCCACCAAAGGAGCACCGAGGTCCGACGTTGATGGCGTCAGGCGAACCGAACAAGGGGGGAGAACCGAACTCCTTCCCGCGGAGTAGGCCAAAATCTTCTCCAACTTGGCCCTCATCTCCTGGGCAGCCTCGGGACCCTGGGCGTCCTCGACCTGGTTCACCAACGGGGTAGCTTGGACTGCCTTGAAACCCGTGGCCAATCCGAAGACTTCCACGAAGGCTTCCTTCAGTTGTCTTTCCCTCCTCCTGGAAACCTCCTTAACACCCTGGGGGAGGAAAGTCTCCTCAACCACCTTCTTCGAGACCTCGGCCTAAGCAGCCTCGGCCCTCTTCAGGTTTGCCTTGGCCTCGACCTCGACCTTCTCCAGAAGGTCCCCACCTGGACGAGCTCCTCTTCCCGAGCCTTTTTCTTGGTAGCCGCGGCTTCCTCGCGGGCCTTCTGAAGCAGCTGGTCCTGGGCCTTGTGAGCTGACTTCAGCGAAATGGTCCGAGTCACCCTCGGGTTCATCTCCGCGTCTGTGATGTCCTCGATGGGGATGAAGTGCTGCATGGTGTAGTTCACCACCCACCTCTTCCCCTCCCTACTGCGCCGGAAGTACGTCGGGAAAGGTTGCTGCACCCCGTTTGGAAGCTCCTTCTCGACCACAAAGTCATCTCGCTCCGACTCCTCCGCCAGCTGCTATTCGGTGACCTTGCCCTTGCCCTTTTCCAAAGCTGAAGGGGGGGACCCTCTCCGCACCTCCCTCCATCGAAGAGGTCGTCTCCTTGGGATTAGTACGGGGCTTCTTTGAAGGTGTCCCCAACAGGACATCCACCGCCTCATCTACCTCATCAGATATGAGGATATGGACGGGGTTAGAAGGAACTCCCCCTCGATCTTTTACCTCCAGCGGACGAAGAGGCCTCTTCCTCTTGGGCACGCCGACCGAAACGGACTGTAGAGAAAAGACAAGTCAGCAACCAATGAAATGGCAAGCGGAAAGGGAAAGTTGCAAGTACTTACAGAATTAAGGAGCTACTCGATCACGAGCTTCAGGTCCTCATCTATCCTCGTGTGGACCTCGGTGGTCGAAGTCTTCCCTTGGATGTCCTTGATCTCCTGGCACTCCTTGAGGGTAGCTATTGCCTCATGTACAAAAGGAAGAATCGATAAGTCGACGAACTAGAAGGAAATAACGAGTTAAGCAAGACGAGCCACTAAAAGTACCTAGGCTCCACTTCCGGCTGACCCCAATAAAGACGAAGAAGTCCTCGTTCCCCAGCCACCTCTACGATGGTTGCTAGTACATGGGCATCTTCACCTGGGTCTTGGACCCATGATGACCCCTCTTCAATTCCCACCGAATAAACTTTCGGGTGTCGAGGTCGGCCTTAGAGGGACGAGCCCTCCTAGCTTCAAAGGCTAAGCTCACTGACTCGGCCGTATTCCACGATGGAATGCCCTTCATTACTTTGTCCTTCAAACCCCATAGAAAGAGGAAATTCTCCTTCCATCCATGATTTGAGCTGGGACAAGGAGGCCCAACCACATACTCGGGCTTTTCTGTAAAATGGAAAAACCCCTCGTCCATGTTGCTCTGAGTGATGGCTTTCATGATGGCCATCCACAGCCCTAGAGTTGGCTCGGCCTCAGGGCCTTTACAGTCCGCGATGAAGTACGTGATCATCATCCATCTGTTCGGGGCCAACTACAAAGGGGCAAGGCAATAGTCCTATAGGAGGGAAAGGGTGAAGGGGTGTAGAGGCAGCCAGAATCCTGCTTCACTCATCAGCTTACTCGTCGTAATACAAGACACCGGCGGCCTCATCACTCTGCTGCTCTTCCCCGGACTCACCAACTTCACATCATCCAAGGAGCTAAACATCCCTGTCGTCGAGGCCACCTCGTCGTCCTGGATGGCCCAGCAACACCTTATGTCCTCCGCTGGTCTCCTATTCTTATTTGAAGGATCCAAACCCAACACCTTTGTAGCCATTACCACTCAGTGATCTACGAAATAGTGAGGTCGGCAAGCAACTGTGACTTGGTAAGATGAAGACCTCACTGCCGGTGCTGAAGCCCGTGTACATAAGACAACAAAAACAGAACAAAATCAACTTACCGGGGTACGAAGTGAACTCGAGGCTTTCAAGAACAATAACCCCTCACCTCTTACGAGGGCGGGAAGAGGAAGGCTAGACAGACGGCGACGCGGAATCGTCCCCAAGATCACGAGGCTGCCCCCTCGCAGGCCTCTTGAGATGAATAGTTCACTTTTGGGCTACTGATTTCCTCTTCACTGATCGTCGAGCTTGCGCCAGGACCATCGAGCCCACCAGAACTGAAGGTGACCTACCCCCCTCTGAAGGCCCCTCACCACAAGGGGTCTGAGGCCTCTTTGAAGGAGGTGGATGATTACGCATCAGGCTTGAAGTAGGTTCACACCCCGACATGCGATTGAAGGGATTAGGGTTGCCGTAAAGGCCCCTCCATTTTTGCCCAAATGCCTCCAATTTCCCAGCATCGAACTTAACCCCATCCTGGTCAAAAGCCTTAAGGGGAGGCTGGTCTATGATGCTCTCACCCCTAGTAAGACGACAAGCTACCAGTTCATTCTCTACGGGCTCTAAAAATCTAAAGTACTCGACCTTTCATTTTCGAATCTCGCGCAATTAATCCCTTTGCCCTTCGGCTGAGCTACCAGATGCGGACCTCAAGGGCGGGCTAGACATAATTGAAAAGAAAGACTTCGGAAAAAGACATGCAAAGGGAGGATAAGTAGTTACCTGGAAAAACTAAAACTTTGAATGAAGAAGTTGAAGATGGGAAGCCAAAAAGTTTGAGAATTAAAGGGCGAAGTACTTGAAGATTAAGCTCCGAAGTACTTGAATAAACAAAGGCGAAGAGCTTGAATTTCTGGAGTTTTCTCTCTCTAAAGGGGGAAAGTTTCTCTCTCTAGAAATTACCGAAACAAGGTGGGGGTAAAATGAGGAAAGTTGGACCTGTTTATAGAAGGTCTACGCGGTAAAAACCCTTAAAACCCTGAACGGTCGACACGTGTCGCTCTCAACTGCCCCCACGTGTCCATTATTCTCAAGCACCGACCTCGGAAGACGAGGTCCAACCTAATCCGAGGAGCAAATGTTTGGGCACATTTTCCCAAGATCATGTTGACAGTTGACCATAGCCCATTCAAGGGGCATTTCCGTCAATATGCGGCTAACTGAGCACAAGTATGAAGCGTTGCCCCATCCCGGGGAGGACCATGACCCTCCACGGAGAGGGGAGGGAGACTTGAAGACTCATTTCTTGTTTGCTCGGCACAGATGGACATTTCCACAAGGGGAATGAGGCGCCACGGCATGCAAGGGCCCAAAGCCGGCCGGCCCAGTGGAACGCCGCCTCCCCACCAGGAAGATCTCAAATCCTAGCCAGGGTTTGGAAGACTAGAGGCCCTATATAAAGGATCTGCACACGTTCCAAGAAGGTAGACAAAAAATATTCTCCCATTAATTACGCATTCATTTCACTTCTTTCTCAGCATTTAAGTCTGAAGTACCTTACCACGCTTTCTATTTGCCCCTCGGCCTCTCACGTGGCCGAGCACCTCATTAGTTATCCTGAACTGACTTAGGCCTCGGAGGAACGATCCCTGGACCTTGCCAGGGCAGTTCACGTTTTCTCTTCTGTAGACTACCTCAGATTCACGAAGGATATCTCGGATCCTTAGCCCTCAGGCTACTTCTTGACAGTTCGACCCTTTGAGTTGCAAGGGACCCCTTCGAACCCCAGTAAAAAAACCTCGAAGCAGTATGAATTGGATGTGGAATGCATTTAATTTGCTCGTTTTCACAAACGGCCACTACTTGCGAGTTAGGAAGTTGATGTATGTCAATTTGGTTCAATTCAAAGTATGTTAACCTAAAT
>ONZA01014112.1:17084-27336 GCA_900322205.1 Kewa caespitosa | reverse complement strand
TTAGAATTAAAAGACTTGTATTTGTAAATTATAATTTATTTTATTATGTATATTTATTTAGTTGCCAATCGGTAACGTTTTCTTTCCCATGGACATATTTGGTTAATTATTTGATTGATTATGGACAAATGGAAATGCATGTTAAAAAGTGATAGCCTAAATAAAAAGAATGATGAAATGACTCAGAAAACATTTAGGATTAATTCACTTTTGGAACCAAGTCGAATTACGAAAGTTGTAATTCGCAAGTAGTGGCTGTTCGTAAGAACGGGCAAATTGGATGCATTCCACATCCGATTTGTACCATTGCCCCCGAACTCGAACTTTGGTTAAAATACTAAAAGGAGTGAAAAGACAGTTTTCTTATTTTTCTAAAATAAGGTGGGGACTCCAAGCACCCCAATTGTGTCATTTCGCACTTTACACAAAAGACAATTTTACTCCCATACGCGCACCTTATTCCGTGGGGGTTACGCGCGCCTTATTCAAACTTTCTCCTTGGCTCACGCTGATCAAGAGAGAGATAGCCTTTACAGTGGCGACTCTGATGGGGAAGTAACTTTAAGTGGGTGAAACTCGAAGATGTGTTAGAAAAAAAAAGTCGTAAATCGATATGGTTCAAAAAAAATGCATCATTTTTCATGTACTATCATTCGTACGCACACTAAGTAACCCTTGATCTATCCCTAGGGGATGAGTTCGCTTACGTGAAGGTTCCATTAGATTCTTCATACATGTCGTAAACGACTCTCCACTCACTATTTTTTCTTTCATCCATTTGATGGAAGTGAAAATGGTAACTTACGGCGCGTATGCATTCCATAACGTTGTAAGCACCTCGTATGTCGTGGGAGCCTTTATTGTCCTTATCCCGTCATTTTCAAACCTTAGATTAATAGAGCTATTGTGTAGGCGTGAACATAGAAGAGCATATTGCATTCGCATGCTTGACATTTGCATTACATATTTGCATTGCATGTGGACCGAACTGTAAACCGGGGGGCTTAACCGTTCATTTTTCCCCTTAGAAGTTTATGATTTCTCCTTTTCTTTTGTGACCTTTCATCTTTTGACCCTTCTAACTTAGTTCCCAAATTAACTCTAGGGAAAAAACCGTTAGTTGGACTTGCGGCATAGATAATCGACTTCGTAGCACATCGTCTACACCACCTCCGTTCTCGACTCCATCCCGCTCTCCCAAACTTAAGTCACCACCTCCACTGTTTGTACGTCCACTGTTTGTACATCAACTCACATTCGAAATGGCCAAAACACCTACCTCCAAGATCTTGCCAATCTCATCCAGAACTTAGCTGAAAAGGTAGACCAACTGGAAACTAAGAATGCCGAGGAAGTCAACCCAATGAACGGTGAACTGAAAAAATTCGAGACCGTCCTGAAGCACAATAAGATTTTCAACCAATACGATGACATGAAAGGGATGACCCCTAACCTTACTGGCACTTTACCAAATAAGACGGTCCTTTCGGACCTACCCAAATTAAAGAGCAGTGATAACCCTAGGGCCCATCTTAGGGCTTTTATCACTACCCTAACTTCAAAGGGTATCGATAAGGAGCTATTTCCCCACATCTTCCCCATGTCTAGGGGTGTAAACGAGCCAAGCCAAGCCGAGTAGTAGTGTGCTCAAACTCAAACTCATTTAATCTTTTTGAACTCGAGCCGAGCTCGAGCTTTAGTCGAACGGGAAAACCTTAGCTGAAGCTCTGCTCGTTTAAGTTTTTGGTTAATTGAGCTTGGCTCACGAATGGCTCATCAACTTTTCGAGTCGAGTCGAGCATGATAAACGAGTAGCTTGCTTGATAAAATGTGCAATAAAAGTTTAAGAGAGAAATGATCTTACCACTAGCAAAGTAATTCTTGATAAAATGTAAATTTTGTGAGGTAACTTATGAGCAATGAGAGACCACAATAATTAAGAAGAATGAAAAGCTACTAATGGACATGGAGGAGAAGTACAATGCGTTGAAATTCTTCCTTTTTTTCCAGTTTGTTTGTAGGCTAGGAAAATGTTGGAGGAAAGTAAAATATTCTTTTGTGAATTGGTTCTATATATAGGTTATAATTAATGTTCTTACTGATTTCAAAAGCACATTCTAAAATTATAGTATTTATATTATTTGCAGCTTTTTTTATTCGAGCTTTTAATGAACGTAAATGAGCTCAAAAACGAGTACATAAATGAGTTGACATACAAGCTCACAAACGAGTAGCTCGTGAGCATAAATGAGTCGAGCAGCCCTTGCTCAAACTTGCTCATTTATTAATCGAGCTCAAAAATCTAGCTCAAGCTCTGTTCATTTGTTAAATAAGCGAACATAAACGAGCACGAATCGAGTTCGAGCTCGAGCTTCTCATTGAGCGCTTGACTCCCTTACACCCCTACCCATGTCCTTTGATGGACCTGCCTCTAGTTGGTATTATGAACTCGACACCGAACAAGTCAAAATATGGGAGGATATAAGCCGAGAGTTCCTAGCAAAGTATTTATATAATACCGAGCTTTCCGTTACTATGCGGGAATTAGAAGCCACGAAACACCTCACAGGTGAGTCTTTTATGACCTTCGTCACAAGGTGGCGAGAGAGGGCTGCTCACATGGTGAATAGGCCGTCGGAAAGAGACCAAGTGTGTACCATGATACGCAATTTGAGGCCCAAGTTTAAGAAACACTTCGTTTTCCAAACCATAAGCAACTTCCTCCAACTTACAGAAGTAGGACTGGCGATAGAGGACGAGCTTCCCATTTCGGAAGCAAAATGGACTAAGGGCAACAACAAGAATAACACCACCAAGCGGAGCAATACTGCAAAGGTGATCGAGGTTAACGTTCTCAATGAGGGCGTGCCTCAACGTCGGGAGCAACGAGCCTTTGCCCCATTGGGCATGAATCTCACTCAAGCTCTCGAGCGTCTTGTCAAAAAGGATTATTTATAGCCAATTGGGCCCACTCCCAATGTCCCCGGAGGACAAAAGGTCCAAGAACTACCATACATCAAAATATTGTAAGTATCACCGTGGCAAGGGCCACGAGATCGATAAGTGTTGGTCTTTAAGACACTCGGTAAAAGACCTTATTGATAATGGCATTTTACCTTTACCTAAGGCAGCACGTGCCACGAATGACAACAAGAATCCCCTTGCGTCTCATGAGGATTCCATATTCGCTCTAATCGATGATGACCTAGGCTTCGATCCCACTTTATTTATCAAACCCGTGTCACCGCATGGTCACTTAACCATTAACGGTATATGGGACAGCGATGAAGAGGATGCATGGGATGCATCCCTAAAGTGTGACGAAATTTATGATGATATGTGGCTTTTCGAACACGAGGTTTGGGAGGAAGAAGTCGACAATCTGACTAGGTCAGGAAGATTTTACGGGTGGAAAGAAGGTCCATCCCAGACAAACGATCACCCAACCGACAAGGGCAAAGAAGTAGTGGCACAAGAACCACTCGATAACCCTTCGTTGAAACAACTAAAAAGGATGAAAGCCGACGTTACCGTTTGGCAAATTTTAGCATCCTCTCAGGAGCATAGGCAAACACTCCTTTCGGAACTCAACAAAATAAACATCTCACCTGAAACGTCTCCCTCTGAGGTTACAAGATTCTTGACGGAGGAAAGATCGCCCACCATGATCACATTTTCGGACGAGGACCTACCTAAAGAAGGTCAAAACCAAAATAAGGCACTATACCTTACGGTAATGTGTAACCAACATCACATTCCCATGGTACAGATTGATAATGGGTCCGTGGTCAATGTATTCCCACTTAGAACCGCAAAACGACTAGGAATTCAATACGACTTTGCACAAACATCGCACGGCTTACGAGCCTACGATAATTCTTGGAGAAGACTGCTCGTGACCATCAGCATCCATGTCACTGCTGGTCTCATAGAAAAGTGAGTCACTTTCTCCGTCATCGATATACCCTCCACGTTTTATTTACTCTTAGGACGACCTTGGTTACATAGAATCAATGCCATCTCATCCACCCTTCACCAAAAAGTCAAAATGGTTGTAGAGGGGAAAGTCTTTAAGATTGAGGCCAACCAAATGAAGCTCACCTCGTCCAAGACTCCCATCTTAGAAATAGCCCGTGGTGAAGAAGATGAGGACTTTTGGGGTTTCAACCCCGAAATAAACGCCATCGAGGAATAACAAGTTCAATTAGAATTTGATCCTCATTACAACCTCCATGTCAACGCCATCCTTCGGAAAAATGGCTACATGCCCGGGATGGGTTTAGGACAGCAAGCCCAGGGCCCGAGTTCTTTTCGGTGGCTACAATCCATGAACCTCACGTTTGACCTAGGCTACACTCCCTTGATTCATGAAATTGGAGAATCAATGTCGAGGGAGGCAAGAAGAAAAAGGGTCATACGAGAAAGCATTTCCTTCGATAGCCTCTAGTTCATTTATCCTCACAACCTGAATGGACAATTTGTTCGGGCAAGCAATAACTTCCCTTACTATATATTTCCCGAGCCACATTACCTGAAAGAAGAAGGGACATTACTCCTAGGATTTGAAATATTTGAGGATTGCAACCTTCTAGAAAATGAAATCCCAAATCTTCAGGACCAAGCACCACTTGATTAGGCTAAACCCTTACCTCACAACCCATTCGGTCTCCTTTTCGGGCAAGAGAAGATCCCAGCACGAGAAGGCGATGATGTAGTTATGGCCATCAAGAACCAAGAGTTCGACCCCTCCGAGCTAATCGCACCCGCCAGTGGAACGATCGAGGAATGGCGCCACACCTGCAAATGGACAACTTTCAACGGGCGCAAGTTCAGCATCACCATAGGAGAAGGTCCTATGTTCGAGTCAAGCGACTCAGATTCTAGTAGCTCTAGTGATTCCGATTCTGATGCTAGTATAGGACACTCTCCTCCTGAGAGGATTGGGAAGCTAGGATCCTTTATTCCCAAAGCGTATGATCCTTCCATTGATGTACTCTTTGATGGTATTAATAAAATGAATGATGATTCTGCTCACCCCTTGGATTGTCTTGCCAATGAATCTACTGAGGATAATTCACTCATACGCACAATGCTTGAGCATGAACAAAACACCTCGATAACTGATACTCGACGTTGAGGTAACTAACAACGCCGCAGAATATGAAGCTTGCATTGTTGGATTAAAAGCCGCACTAGCCATAGGGGTTGGAGTTCTTAGGGTGTATGGAGAGTCAACCCTAATCATAAATTAAATCTCGAAGAAGTGGAAAGTGAAGAATGAGAGCTTGCCCCTTTACCAAGCCTATTTAGAAAAGATAGCTGAAAGCTTTTCTGAAATCCACTATACCTACCTTCCAAGAGAGGATGACCAATTTGCGGACGCGCTCGCTAAGCTGGCATCCATTATCACTATCCTTCCCGAAACCAAAATGATGCCCATGTACATCGAAAGAAGGGAAGAACCTGCTAACCACTACACCTTATGAGTAGACACTTTAGAGAAAGTTCATTGTATAGCAACATCCTCAATTACAAATTGAGCGAAGAGTATCCCCCTGGGTGTGACGACGCATGGGCACAAAGGGCCATTCGCCTTCTCGCCGCAGAATTTGTGGTGTACCAAGATATATTATACAAGAAAACCCCATATGGAGTTAGTCTTCTTTGCGTTGATGAAGTACATTCGAAACAAATAATGGGAGAAGTGCATGAAGGAGTATGAGGCCCGCACATAAATGGGCGCACGCTTGTGAAGAAAATAATAAGGCAATGCTAGTATTGGACTACAATGGAAAAATATTGTAGCTAGTATGTGCAACGATGCAGGCAATGCAAAATTCATCCAAATTTACAACACCTTTCACCTTCAACATTGTATGGTCTGACTTCCCCATGGCCTTTCTCAATCTGGGGAATCGACATCATCGGTGAAATAAGTCATACGGGCACAAGCGGACATGAGTACATCCTTGTTGCTATCGATTACTTCTCAAAGTTGGCCGAAGCAGCATCCTACTCGAAGTTAACATCCAAAAAAGTTGCGAAGTTCATCAAAAAATTTATAACCTGTCGATATGGAGTCCCGCGCGAGATAATTAGTGATCATGGATCCCATTTCAAAAAGGAATATGCTAATCTCTTGCAACAATACAAGATACATCATCGTAGATCGTCACCTTATAGGCCACAAACCAATGGCACAGTTGAGACTGCCAATAAAAACATCAGGACCATTCTCCAGCAGATGAGTGAGACATACAAGGATTGGCCTAACAAACTTCCGTCTGCACTTTGGGGATATATAAGTACCATGCGGACATCCACAGTCGCTATGCCTTAGTCACTTGTTTATGGTATGGAGGCAGTCCTTCCCATCGAGGTTGAGATACCTTCCCTTAGGGTTGCTTTAGAAAGCAATATTCCTGAGGCCGATTGGGTAAGAGAAAGATACGAACATTTAGTCCTCCTAGATGAAAGGCATTTAAACGCCTTACACAATGTTCAAATGTATTAAAGAAGGGTGGCTCGCACCTTCACTAAAAAGGTCGACCATGACCGCTAAAAGAAGGCGAATTGGTTTTGAAAGAAAACCGAGCACCTATACGAGACCCACGCGGTAAATTTAGCCTAAATTGGTCAGGAACATACATAATCAAGAAAATTCTTTCCGGAGGAGCGGTCTTGCTCATGGATCTGGATGGAATAGAGTTTTCACAGCTGATCAATTTGGACCAATTAGAGGAACTTTATGCATAGTTCCCAAGTTTAATAATCTTATAACGGCCATATATTATCCAAGATAATATTAGGCAAGCAAAAAGAAAAACAAAGCAAAATCCTTTACCGTGTTGAACTACGTTCTGCCTGATTCATATTTGGATACATGGGTAACCCACAAGGGCCCAGCCTAAATCCTAAAAATCAATCTACATCATTTACATCGCTTTGCATGAACTACGTTTAGCCTAATTCTCATTTTGATACGTAGGTAACCCGCAAGGGCCCGGCCTAAATACTAAAAACAAATCGACATCATTTACATCGTTTTTCATGAACTACGTTTGGCCTGATTCCCATTCGGATACGTAGGTAACCTGCAAGGGCCTGATTCATTAAAAGAATGATAAACACTTTCTTTTCCATGCAATGTGTACAAAAAAAAATTTACACTATTCCCTATGCTCAACCCAATATCTCTATGATTAAAATTTCGAGTCCTTTTGGCTATGCCCATAGTAGATACCTTTGGGCTTGGATTTACTTTGGCTCCAAATTATCAAACATGATTTGGATCAACTGAAAAAAAGTATGATTTTTGAGAAGATATTCTCTTTTTCAAGAACTATAAAATTGATTATCTGTAGACACCAAAATTTATTTCATTTTTTTTATGTATTTAATAAAATAGATCCTTTTATTTTTAATAGTTATTAATATCAAAAAACCATGAAAAATAGAAAATGTTCAAAATCCATAAAAAAAAATTAAAATAGCAAAAGTTTAAAAAAGCAAAAAATAAACTTTTAGCTAAGTTTAGTTCTTTAGCTCACCCTTTTAGTTTGGTACTAGCCCTTTTGAAATCCATTAATTGATCCAATGAGCCCAACTATCATCATCCATGAACTAAAACAAAAAAAAAAACAAACCATGAATAAAAAGAAAAAAAAAAATTGTGTGAAGACTTCATTCTTCCATCTCACGTGAAACTGGAAGACGTTACCAAAAAAAAAAAAAATAAATAAATAAATAAATAAATAAAAATTTAGTACAAAGCAATAAGACAATAAGTGGGACCCACGTTGTTTTGACCTACGGTATCACAATTCACAAATTTCTTCCTAGGTTTTTTACCCGTACTCCCTTTTCTCCTTGTTTCTTTAATTTTGTTGCATTTTGACAATGACATACCCGACAAGCGTTGTCCCCTCTCCATCCCCTTTATTTCTGTCTTGGTCACTAAAATAACGCCACGTGGCGTCAACCCTTCCCCATGATCACTTCCTCCCTGAATTTGCCACTGTTCTAGACTTCTAGCCGCCCCCTTTCCCTCATATTTGTCCTTAATGTAGCTCTCTTTAGTCGATAAGGTACAATTGTCCCTAAGTATCGATTTAGACCCTTAATTAATATACTAACAATTTTTAACCTTAAATGAAATTGGACTTTAATATTCTCACTGTCCTTTTGACTATTAAATGTCAAAATTCAACATCAAAACAATCAGATTTTTAATACTGCCTTTAGTACATTGTACATTGTAATACACTATTTGTACATAAATACGTGTACCAATATATTTTAAGTAATCACTTTATATGTGCATATATAACTATACATTATTTTACACATGTGCTCGAAATCATTCTTTTATACCTAAATATATTTTCTTTCTTTTATTTATTTTATTTTATTATTCTCAAAATTTGTCTCTTTTATTATTCATTTTATGATTTCGAAAATTACAAAAGTGAAATTAAAATTTCGAAAAATAAGTATTGTTGTACGAAAGCAATTTTCGAACTTCTTTAAGATAGTCGAATTTTATTTGATACTTGAGTTGAATATTCTCTTTCTTGAACCATTTGTTATCACTTGTATAGTTCACACTTACACTACACACACAATAATATTTGTAACACATGTTACACCACATTTGTACATCAACTAATACATACACCACACTTACACTACCACTTTGTACACTTGTTACACCAAGTGCATCGTTTGATCAACTAAAAACTTTATACACACCTTAACACACCGTACACCACACTTTATACACTTGTATACATAATCACTCAACTAGTGCATAAATACACTTTATGTACATACTCCCCCACCCATCCTCATCCTCCTATAAATACTCATCAAAAAGATGGGTCAAGGGCCATTCTTTTCCTATTTTCCTCTCCCACTACTACTACCTCTTTTCCTATCCCACTACTACTACTACTACTCTCCAACACTTAGCGTTTTCATGAGCTCAAAGGATTAACCTCTCAAATTAGTCCATAATTAGAGGGTTTAATACCTAATTTTAAAACTAAAAGTGTTTCATAATTAGTTCTCTACCTCAATATTTTGTCTCTTTTCTCCCTAGCACCAAGTGAGAGCCTTGGTTAAGGGAACTTAGTGAGTGATTAACTCACTTCTCCAAATTCAATTGTGGATCATCCAACAGGACAATTATAAGGGTAATACTTCTAATCTCTTTTCAATTTCTCATCTTTTCTCTTAATCACACTTACTAACTCATTTTTCGTTTTCGTGGCCAATTAATTTTTCTTCTTTTTGACTTTTTGGCACGGTTGGGTGCCCCCATCTACTTGCGGGGGGGACCTCTCCAACCCGTCACCATAAGCAAAATGGCTACTTGCCATTAGACGTCATATTGACTCCCACCAAAACCGTTGTGAGAAAACTTGAGGGTTGAGTGTTTAAGTTCATAATTTTGTGATTAGTGTAAATACCACATTTTTCATTTTGTTTTAACGAAAACCAAAAAAAAAAATGGACGAAACCGTGCTTGTGTGCTTGGTTAATCAACAAATGAGTCTCGGGAGACATGTTTAATTTTCGAATTTTTGTACAATTTGACACCATGTCACTAAAAATTCAATATCTTGCTTGTTTGAAGTCAGATTAAAGTGATTCAAAAACCCACTGGAAGCTAACTCAAGTAGATCCATTTTGATACTAAGATCTCACATTTTGGACTTTTGTACTAATCTGGGCGTCCCTTTAAACTTGGGTTAAATTTCAGTAACGATTAGTGTGTAACCTATGGTTTAGGTCAATTTTCTCTTAATCGGTTTGAATTTTGGATTTTAATCCCTAATGACAAATGAAGTTGACGTATGAGGCTTTCCAAAGAAACAAACCACGTCCTCACACTACAAATAGTTTAGGAATGGTAATATTCCCAATTCCATCCAGTTAATTGTCCTAGGTCTGGACTTAGCGTTTCACCATTCAATCAAAACAAAAATATTTTTCATCATTAAAATTAAATTGTGCAATTTTCCTGAGTCTCCCTATGGGTCAGTGGTACAGAAAAAAACGACTTTCACTTTTGATTAATGAAAAAAATCACAAAATTGTTCTTGTGAACCACTAACCAGTTTAGCGGTTATACTGTAAATGGTTCAAAGCCAAAATGGGTTTGAGTTCTCTTGACCCAGTTATTTTGATGTCCATGTGGAGGACTTAGAAAGATGCCATTGGGCTTTTGAATCAGCCCATTTTTTTTTTT
>ONZA01014107.1:7139-22943 GCA_900322205.1 Kewa caespitosa | reverse complement strand
AATTTTCGGATCGGATTCGGATATTTTTTTAACACCCCTACACCGTGGGGGCAAATGAAATTAAGTCTACAACTTGGTTAGACGAGACCCCACCCTTCGGGCAAACGAATTTAAGTCTACAACTCGGTTAGACAAGACCCTACCCTGGGGGAAAATGAATTTAAGTCTACAACTCGGTCAGACGAGACCCCACCCTAGGCGCAAATGAAAATTAAGTTTACAACACAAATTAAACAAAGCAAAATAAGAGGAAAAAATCAAGGAAGAAGAGATGAGACCCCGTCCTAGGGGGCGGATGATCAAAAACCTTATTTTCATTCATTGAAATTCATTACAAAGATTTCTACAAGCAAAGAGAAAAAATACAAAGAAAACACTCCTCAAACACCGAAGAAAATTACCACGCCAAGTTCTTCTTTGAAGAGGAGAACCCCCCAAATTCTAGCGGAAGGGACACATGGACGAAGCTGCAGGAAGAGGGCCGATGCGTCGACGAGAATGCGGTGCAGGATGAGAGGGGGGACATAGACGTGATGTAATACGCCAAGTCCTTCCAACCTTGGAGGAGGACATTGCGACCGCATCCTCAACCACCGCCACTCAGCGCCTCTCTCAAGCTTCCAACTCCACCACTCCGACATCCCGCATGGACAAGATACAAAAACCAGGCGAGGCTGCCTCTCTCAGACCCCCGAAGGGAAAGGTTTGAGGGACAACAACAAGAGGGGAAGCTCATCTTCTGGCTCGTGAATGGAAAGAGGATGAAAATCCATCAACAACCCATTCGGGAGCCCAGAGTCGAAGAGCGGGTACACGACCCCCTACTGACCGACATCCCTTCACAAGTTAAGGATGTTTCTCATCGAAGATCAATTAGATAAGCAAGTCGACCCCATAGAAGCCACGATCGTCAAAAAACGTTAAATATGGATCAAGTTCGAAGACAAACCCACCAAGGTCACCATAGCCACGGACGAAGACCATCTCGTCCTGGAGAAGAGGGAGAGAAGGGACAAAGACGATAGAATATTAAAGAAGAGAAAGCATGAAATTCTTTCCTCAAAAGGGAAGTTAAGGGAAGAAAATTGAAGGTGCATGGAGAAAATGACCAAGGAACCTCCTTTTATAGGCAATGTGAAAATTGATCAACGGTATGGATCATCCCAGGAAGCCAAGGGATGTGCGACACGTGGCTTAATGTGTCCCAAGAGGACCAAGAAATTCGAAAAGAATGAGATGTTTTCCAAGAAGATAATGCATGCGAGGAAAAGTAGCCTCGATTCGCGAGCCTCCTCAAAAGAAACACATCCAAAAAACTTCAAAGTATTGAAGGCCGAAACCCCCCTCAGCATAACGGAGCAGCATCTCTCTCAACCCAAGGGGTAGCGTGGGATGAAGGGAAACCCCTCACCAAATCCTTTCGGCTTGGCTCACCTAGCCTTGCTTAATTGGGGGCAAAGGGATGAGAGATCCTACCTCCACCAAGAGCCCTCGGCACTCTCTCTGCAAGCATCACTTAATCAAGTCTGGGGCAGAAAACAAGACAAAATGCAAGCATTGAAAGTAAAACAACAAATATTCATTCAAAAAAGGGAAAACATCGTCTAAAAATTCATTACAACTCTTAAAAGAATAAATACAACCCTCATCAGGGTGAAGCCCTAGGAGAAGAAATGGTGGCAGCATCATTATAAGAGGGGATGGCATCAACGTGACCCCTGGGAAAAGAGACCGCATCGGCATTGTCTTCAGACGAAGAGACAATCTCAGCACCAGCTTGGCCCTTGGTCCTACGCCATGGTCACCCTCGTCTTGAGGTCTGAGGTGATCCCCTATGTCGTCCGGGAAGTCGGCGTTGAAATTCAAGAGATCAGCGATCGTGACCTAACCGAAGTGCTTGCGAGGGTTCCAACTCGGCTCGTTCTTGGAAGTCTCCTCCAGGTTCGAAGCGTCCTCCCCCAATTTGGACGCCATCAGGACAACCCTCCTTGTCTGCAGACACATGAAGCCTTCCTTGGAATCGAAGATGTCTATGAAAGCTTCTCGGACGCTCTCTAGGAAAACCTTCTTGGACGTGACCATTGCGTCACCAAGAACCTTGGAGTTGGCCTTCTCCTTTTCCGTCTCAACAGAAAGCTTCGTGCTGGCAGTGAGGGCAGCAGACTTCTCATCCCTGTCCTTGGCTAGCTCAGCCTTGGCAGTAGCGAGCTTCGCCTCCATCTCGGCCTTCTCTTTCTCGAAGGCCTCACAGCGTTGAGACAGCTGATCCCTTTCCTCCTCAACCTTCCCCTTATCCTTCTCAACTCTCTCCTTGGCCTTCACACCTCAAGCTTCTCCCTCTCGACATCCCGAGATGATGCCTCCTTCTTGGCGAGCTTGGTGTAATGCCGAGACAGAATCACCGCCTGTGAGATGAAAAAGAGATGGATCAGCTCAAAGAGAAGAAGAAATCACAACATTGGAAGATGAAGTATAGCTTCATAGCAAAACGACGGTTCATGTACTTGGCAACACCCAGACGATGCTCCAAGTATTGAAGATCCTCCACAGGCACAACCCCAGCCTAGAAAGAAGCCGACACCTTGTCCTTTTCGTCCGGATTTTGGGAGAGGTACTGAGGAAGAAGGCTTCCCGATGAAGCCCTGATGGGGCCGAGAGGGGAGACGAGCGAGAAACGGCAGGGGCTTCCCGTTGTCCGCACGAGAGCTAGACGGAGGGGTCGAGAATGGAGGGGTCAAGAATGGAGGCGTCGTCAGAACAACTACAGGGACATCTCTATTGGGACTCATGTCTGAGACGACCTCGACCACGTTCTTCAGCTCTTTACCAATGCCTGCCTTCTTCTGAGACTTGGGCGTTAGGGTATCCCTTGCGATGGAAACTGGCGGAGGCCCCTAACCCAGGATGAGGAGGAAGTCGCCTCTCTCTTCCACTTCGTGCCAGCTCCCGTGGTAGATTTCCTCTGCACGGTGAAGGCTGAATAAGAAAATGAAAGAAGCGTAGATAAGGAAACACAACGTTCACAAAAACTTATAGCCTTTGTCTCAGCAAGGAGCAACTTGTTCTCGGCCACTATTCTGGCTGGACGTCCTCCAGATTTGAATCCCTCATCATGTCTTTGCCCGCTGAGGTAGTCAGAAGAGAAGCATGAGCGATCTCTGCAAAAGGAAGAAAGAAGCAAGTTATCCAACACTAGAGAGAAAATCAAAAAACAAACGAAAGGAAAAATAGATGAAAAGTACCCCGATCCATGGAATCGTTGATCCTATGGTACACCAAAAAATCCTCGTCCTCGGTCCATTGCCTCTCGAGGATCCACCGAAGGGGCATCTTCACGAAGATCTGGGTATCGGCCCTCCGATACCTCTCCTTCCAGCGAAATAGCTGCAGAGTGACCTCGTCCTTGGACGAAGGCCCGCTAAGGGTAACCGGGCTAATGGCATGGTTCCTCCTGGGAATCCCATCTAAAAAGCCGTCCTTTATGGCCCCAACATAATAGAAGTTGGACACCCAGCCGGAATTCTTGGACGGCATCAATGGTCAGAAAACAAACTCGTACTTTGGGTCAAAGTAAAAAAGGGAATTTACAGTGGGTGTGGTTTGGGGTCGTTGGTCACGAGAGACCATAGGCCGAGGGTTGGTGTTATGTTATGTACATTACAGAAAATGGTGAAGAAGGTAATGTGTCACCATGTGTTGGGGACAAGTTGCGCTGGAGCAATGTTATAGGACCTCAGGAGGAAGAAGGCAAAGGGATGAATCTGAAGCCGAATTTACCTGAGAGTTTGTGAAAGGCGACGAACCCATCGGGGGGACAGACCATCGAGCCGTCTTGGTTCTAATAGGAAGGCCCTCGTAGGACCGCCTACCCATGCCAAGTAATGGTCAAAGTCACCCTCGGATATGGTCCAACCACTTGGCATCATTCTCGGATCCTCCTTCATGGAGGCTTTCTCCTCTTCCGTCTTCTTCGTCTTCCTTTTCTTCACCGCTCTCATCATGCCCTCCGGAATGGTATACGGAGGGAGACAACCTACAGTGACCTCGTTGAGATCTAAAGTGCGACGAGCCAGCTAGGATTGGGGCAAAAAAAAGAAGAACTTTAAAAACTTACCGACTGACTGAGTCCGATTTCTCGTCCAGAACAAGCTCTCGCCTCTTAGGAGGCTTTGACTTGGCGGCCTCGGCAGACTATGTGTTGAGCTCATCCTCGAGTTTGTAGGGTACTCTCCAAGCAGTTTGCTTTGTCTGAGCCATCCTTATAGCTGCAGTCTTTCTACAGACACATCGAGCCTACACCGGTACCGCCGAGCTCGCCGGAGTCGGAGCATTGTTATTATTATCATTATTGACACTTTTCCCTAATGGGTTGGGGTTACTCACCGATGGCTTATTTCTAATGTCCTCGGGACGAGGGGTTCGAAGGCCAGACGAGGGGTCGGCCCTCTATTCATTCCCGCGGACGCAGGACCCTCTGCCTTGCGGGGATTATTCACGTCAAGCTCCCGGCCCAAACAATCTTGGGCCTAGAGAGGGACCTCCTCAGGAACAGGTCCCTCGGACCAGAAGCCCTCGTCCTCATGGAGAAGCCGAAGCACCTACATGGTCCCCCTCAGGCGCTCCAGATAAGATTCCGCAGTCATCTCGACGAAGGCTCTGAGGACGGGATCCCACTCAAAGTCATTGTTAAGGTACATATTTACAAACAGACGAAGGAACCTGAAAAAAAAAGAAAAAAAAAATGAGACAACGGCAAAGGCAGTTGAACAGCTTGATCTTCAATACGAGAAAGGCGTTCAAATGAAGAGGGCTTCCTATATTTATAGGAGTAAAGAGAGGGAAAGGCAAAACTTCGCGTCATTTGAGGAGAACGTCGCATCAGTTGGGACGCGTGTCAAGAAAAGTGTCCAAATACCGCCACGTTTCACACGCCCCCTTTGTGCAGCCATCTCGACACGAACAGGAGGGGTAACCCCTCGGGTTCCTGAGGACCCCTTCCCCTATCTCATTCTTTCGTATCAGGCAAGCACCGTCCCTGAAGCCTTGGAGCCTACCCAATCCGAGAGGCAAATGTTTGGTCTATTTTGTCTTGGCCCTACTTCGACCCATGGACCCTTGCGGCCCATTTTGTCCTGAGTCTCATTTTGGCCCATGATCGCGCCCCTGGTCAGGCCACCTATATCAGCCCACTAATCCTCGTCGATTTCCACCGAAGGCCATCATTATCATGTAGGCCATGGCTTCTCCTATTCTCTTGACCCTTTCGCTAACCTGACCCTCACCTCGACCCAGGAGCAGTTTGAGGCATTCCTAGGGTACGAGCCTCAAGCCCCTTTACCCCACTAGAGGATGAAGGGTCCGGATGAGGGGGGAAATCCACGACCGGATGACTAACGAAGGGGGTGATGAAGGAGGATGCAGCAAGCTAGGACATTGACCCATTCCACCAGGACATCTCCCTTGGAAGAGGGAGAGCGTATGGAAGGTTCTAGAAGTCTCTAGGAATGACGCACGTGCCATGCACATGGTCAGGCATGATTGGCAGCCTTCAAGGCCCATACCTTTGCCAGGCCCAGGAAGGGAATGTTCACATGGCGCCTCTTTAGTGGACAAGCCGCAACCCTAGCATCACTTGTAGAATGTCTATAAATAGGAGGCATGCACACCTTTCAAGGGTAAGAGAATAGTTGATTTGAGAACTGATTGATTAGCTCATTCACTTTCTCTTTCTAGAGCATTCAAATCTTTCCTCTTTTCTAAAAAAGATTTGGCTGCCCTAAAGAGCTTTCTACTTGCCCCTTTGGGCAAACTCATTTGAAACTCCATAACTGACTTCATCGTTTGAAGACCATTTCCCGGTCCATGCCGAGGGAAGTTCACGTGCACTTTCTGTGTAGCTTCCCGCGAGCTATGTTAGAGTTCACCTTATCTCATACAGATGAAGCCTTACAACCCTTTGAGTCTTGAAGGGTCCACTCTCCTTACCCAAAAATACTCGAAACACTTTTTTTTTTCACACGTACGAAATTTTAAATATATATTTTTATTTATTTAATTTATACTATTTGGGCCATAATTTATATTAATTTTTTAATAAAATTTCATATTTATAAGTCTTGATTTGATTACCAATTTAAAGTGTTCTTTAAATTAATGGACGTAAACCATACTGATGTGAATACAAGGGCCTCAACTCACTTTATAAGGGCCTCAACTCACTTTCTCTTTTTGGGTTTTTTTCAGATAATGTTTTGTAGCTAAAAAACGAAAGAAAAACAATAAAGATATGAACTTAGTTTCGTTTGTCTCTCACAAACCGACCTAAAGAGCTAGTTCCCAGCCTCTGACCAAGAACAAGGGGTAGACTCGCATCGCACAAGTCTACCTACTCGAATCTCTCAAGTAGGATTTTGTTCGAATCTCTCAAACAATGAAAATGTTCGCAAGAACAAGTTTGTTTATTTAATCTATGAATGAGTTTTATTGAATGATAAGGGAGCATTTAAATAATCTTAAGCAAATAGTGGTTAGCTCCCATAGGAGTCCTAACCGGATTAGTAAAGCATAAACATATTAAGAAAACAAAGGACTTTCCTAAATGCTACCCACGCGTACGCGCGCTACACAAAATGGAAAGTATTTTTCCTACTCTAACTAGCAAAGTAAATAACATAATTATACTATCTAAGACTCCTATTATACTTAAAAAAGCAATAAATATATATATTCCAACCTTAATCCAGTTGGGTAGGATCAAATCTCTTTCAAGATTTGATCGGGTGAATCCCAAATGCACTAACGTGTTCAGCCACTCTTTCCTTCTTTAATCCCCATCAACTCAACACAAGCTTTCATGGCTCCTTTTCTATGTCCTACCAAGTAATTAGACTTGGCTTCTTCTTGGATAATAAGGACACTAGGGGTGAGCTTGCTTCCGTATCATCCTCCCCCTCTTCAAATGAATTTGTCCTCAAATTCCATTCATCCAAGTGTGGCAAGAGATCTCCCACTTTGAATGTGGAACTAACGGCTCTGTAGTCACCTGGTAATTTTATCTTGTACGCATTATCTCCATACCTTTCTAGAACTTTGAAAGGTCCATCAGCACGAGGCATGAGTTTGTTCTTTCTCTTCCCAGGGAACCATTTTCCTCAAGTGCAACCACACAGGATCACCGGGTTGAAACACAGCTTGGCTTTGATTTTTGTTGGCCTTCTCCTTATTCTTGGCATTAACCTTCTCAATTTGGTCCTTGACTTGCTCATTGACACACTTGAAAACATTGAGTCTCTCCTTGGCATCATAGCTTAGTATCTCTTTCTTGGACAAAGGTATCAAGTCCACCACTCTAGTTGGATTCACACCATACACAATCTCGAATGGGGATCTACCCGTGGCATAGGTAGGAGCTCTTTTGTACACATACTCCACATGAGCTAAATTTATATCCCAATCCTTGGTGCTCTTGTTCAAAACACCACGCAAAAGTGTACCAAGTGTTCGATTGGTTACCTCGGTTTGGCCTCATTTTGAGGATGGTGGGAGGTGCTAAACAGCACCTTGGTGCCAATAAGTCTCCACAATATCTTCCATAAGTATCTCATGAGCTTGACGTCACAATCTGAGACAATGCTCTTAGGAACCCCATGTAGACGCATAATCTCCTTAAAGAACAGCTCCGCAACTTGTGATGCATCTTCGATCTTGTGACAAGCCACGAACTATGCCATCTTTGAGAACCTATCCACCACCACCATGATGGAATCTTTCCCTCTCTGAGTTCATGGTAACCCAAGCACAAAATCCATGCTCAATCCGTCCCAAGGTCGATCCGGCACGGGAAAGGAGTATAGGGCCCTAAATGAAAGAAACTCTTTGATTTGCGACAAGTTGCAAACCTAGCAATTAATCTTTGCACATCAACTACCATCTTCGGCCAAAAGAAATACTCCCTCAACATATCTAGGGTCTTGGTAACTCCAAAGTAACCCGCTAAACCTCCTCCATGTACTTCCCGAATCAGTAGCTCTCGAATTGAACCCCTAGGCACACACAACTTGTTGTTGCGAAAGAGAAACCCCTCTTGGATTGTATAGGGCTCAGCTTCATCACTTACTATCGCCATTAGTGACCCAAAGTCAGCCTCCTTCTCATACAACTCCATTAGATGTTCAAACCCCAACAACTTTGCTTCCATCACTACAAAAATCACACATCGCCAAGATAAGGCATCAGCCACCACATTGGTCTTCCTATCTTTATACTTTGCATGGATAGTAAAAGATTGTAAATAGCTTACCCACTTAGCATGACCTGAGTTTAGTTTCTCCTGCCCATGAATGTATTTTAGTGTTTCATGATCCGAATGCAACACAAAAGGTTTCGATTTCAAGAAATGATCCCAATGCCTCAAACCTTGAATCATTGCATAGAACTCCCGATCATAGTTGGAGTATTTCAGCTTAGCTCCACTCAACTTCTCGCTAAAATAGGCCACATGCTTCTTCTCTTGTAGTAAAACAGCCCCAATTCCGATCCCTCTAGCATCACACTCACCCTCGAACAACTTCTCAAAGTCGGGTAAGGCAAAAACCGGTGCTCGTCATAGTCGTTTCTTCACTTCTTAAAACACCTTAGTGGCTGTGTTTGTGCCATCCTTAGACACCATGTAGCCAAGAAAAATCACGCTACTCACCATGAATGTGCACTTCTCGGGCTTGGCATATAACCTTTGCTCTCTAAGTTGCTCAAGGACACGCCGTAGATGATTCAAATGCTCCTCGTTGCTCTTGCTGTAGATCAAGATATCATCTAGGTAGATCAGTACAAACAACCCAATGGACGACCTTAAGACTTGATTCATCAATCACATGAAAGCGATAGGCTCATTGCATAACCCAAACGGCATTACAAGCCACTCGTATAGGCCTTGTTTTGTTTTGAACGCTGTCTTCCACTCATCCCCTTCTTCGATTCTCACTTGATGGTACCCCGAACGTAAATCAATATTTGAAAACACCATGGCTCCATGTAGCTCATCTAACATGTCACCAAGCCTCGGCATAGGAAAGCAATATTTGACAGTGATGTTTACGGCCCGGCTATCAACACACATCCTTCATGCACCATCCTTCCTTGGAACCAGCAAGGCGCACACGGTGCAAGGGCTCAAGCTCTCTCGAACATAGACTCGATCAACTAGCTCCATGACTTGTCGTTGAAGTTCTTCGGCCTCTTGAAGATTGCATCGGTAAACGAGCTTATTGGGCAATGCCGCTCCTGGGTTTAGGTCAATTCGATGCTCAATCCCTCGAATGGGAGGTAGGTCGAAAGAAATCTCTTCTGGAAATACATCTTCAAACTCATGCAAGAGGGGTTGCAAAATGGGAGGAACCGTTCCCTCTTGCTCGGTATTGGCTTCGAGAAGTATGATAGCATATCCTCCACACTTCTCCTCTTCAAGAACTCTTTGTACTTCTTTGGCATTAAAGATTAAACTTTCTTTCTTAGGAGCATCTACCTTCACAATAACAAACTTAGGAGATAACGGTTTCAACACAAATTTACTGTTACCAAGTGTTACCGTGTAGGTGTTCTTTCTGCCTTCATGCACTATGCCTCGATCGTACTACCAAGGACCCCCAAGAAGTAAGTGACATGCCTCCAAGGGTACCACATCACACCACAACTCATCATGGTAGTTCCCTAACGAGAACTCCACCAAATCTTGTCACTTCACCTTTAGATCGTTACCTTTAATAAGTCATTGTAGGGAATAGGGCTTAGGATGATTGCGTGTCTCCAATTCTAACTTGTTCACTATCTTAGCCGCTGCCACATTGGTGCATGAACCACTATCAGTGATCAAGTCACATGTACGGTCCTTGACCTTGCACTTGCTATGGAACAATTTCTCACTTTGTGGATTCTCCTCGGTCATGGGTTGCATGTGTAGGACTTTCCTCAACACCAAGCTAACACCTCCTACTTCAGGTTCGACGTTCTCCTCCTCCTCTTCTGTACTTTCTTGCTCAATTTCTTCTACCTCAGCCTCAGGCAACGCCTTTACCTCCATGGACTTCATCAACCTTTTGTTAGCACAATCTCGAGCAAAGTGCCCATACCCCTGGCACTTATAGCACTTAGGGTTGGAACTAGAGCCCGTGGGAGTGGACTTAGGACCCTTCCCAACCTTACTTTTAACCGGCGTCACGTTTGGGACATGTTCTTGATGTTGCGGACTGAGCGAGGAACCGTTCCCTTTTTCTCCTTGGCTTGCCTTTCTAACTTGATGGTCACGGCACACACATCATCAAAAGATTCATATGGTTGAATCTCAATCCCATGTCGTAGTTCATCCCTAAGGTTGGCCACAAATCTAGCCACCTTTTGATCCTAAATTTCTTATTACTCGCGAATCATAATAAGGCTTTCGAACTCTTTTATGTACTCTTATGAAATTAACCTGTTTTTCTTGAAAGTAGTTAACTTTAGATATTGCTCTTGATTATAGTTCTTAGGAACAAATCGTTACCGCATATATTTCAAGAGTTTGGTCCATGTTTCGATTTTTTCTCTTTCTTGCACCCTACGTTTTTTTTTTTTAATTTTACCATAATAAAGCATAGTCGGTTAAATTCAGCAACTTTTAAGCTTTGTTTATTATCATATTCCTTAAAATCAGAACCCCTCTCCATACGTCTCACTCAATCAAGGAAGATTTGAGGGTCAAGACTATTATTAAATTGAGGGTAGTCAATTTTCATACCTTGCTCACTATTTGGACGACTTTCTTCATTAATTGGTGCACCATTCCTTGATGTAGACGTAGAACTCTCCTCGCCTTGATTGAATTTTTTGTCCTTTTGGAGTTTTAGGACCATATCAACAATAGCATCCATTCGGCACATCATCTGGTTCAACTTCTTATCCATTGTCATCACGGTCTCCTCGTCTTCATGGATCAACATGGCAACACCTCTTCACCAAGACTTCAATTTTGATCATTTGGTTTGTAGGAAGAAACCAAATTTAGATTTGACACCAATTTGATGTGAATACGAGGGCCTCAATTCACTTTCTCTTTTTGGGTTTTTTCAGATAATGTTTTGTAGCTAAAAAAATGAAAGAAAAACAATAAAGATATAAACTTTAGTTCCGTTTGCCTCTCACAAACCGACCTAAAGAGCTAGTTCCTAGTATGTCACCAAGAACAAGGGGTTAGACTCGCATCTCACAAGTCTAGCTACTCGAATTTCTCAAGTAGGATTTTGTTCGAATCTCTCAAACAAGGAAAACGTTCGCAAGAACAAGTTTGTTTATTTAATCTCTAAATGAGTTTTATTGAATGATAAGGGAGCCTTTAAATAGGCTTAAACAAAAAGTGGTTAGCTCCCATAGGAGTCCTAACCGGTCTAGGAAAGTATAAACATGTTTAGGAAACAAAGGACTTTCCTAAACGCTGCCCACGCGTACGCGCACTACACAAAACAGAAAGTACTTTTCCTACTCTAACTAGGAAAGTAAATAACATAATTATACTATGCTAAGACTCCTATTATAATTAGGAAAGTAATAAATAAAGATATTCCAACCTTAACCCACTTGTATAGGATCAAATCTTTTCGAAGATTTCATCGGATGAATCCCAAATGCGCTAACGCGTTTCTGCCACTATTTCCTTCTTTAATCCCCATCCACTCAACACAAGTTTGCATGGCTCTTTTTCCATATCCTACCAAGTAATTAGACTTGGCTTCTTCTTGGATTATAAGGACACAAGGGAGTGAGCTTGCTCCCGTATCAGATACTCTGACATGTACACTAATTTGGACAAACGAGCAATTACACCTGAGACACCACATTTGGCTTTAAGGAAGATCGACCTGAGGCACGAAGTGTTCAAGGTTTAAAATGAGTTTGAAGCTTAGTTAATTTGTTTATTATTTTTATTTTTTTCCATTTCAACATGTGCTAAAGTATGATTACAAGTATTAAGATTTAGATTTATATTTTATGTTCTATAACAATGTTGCTTAAGTCATTAGAGTTGAATTTGTTTCTCAGTTGAGTTTGTTTTCCATTTTCATTTTTATTATGACGTTGCCTATTTTATTCTTGTGTTTTCAGAAAATGAATATTTTAATGTAGTTTGGTAATCTTGATTAAAAATGTTTGGATCTGAATTTTTAGTTTTGGTGTACGTATCAAAATTTGTATCCAGTTTTGTCATCACTATCGATGTTTTAAATCTTAGGTCAGTTAGATTTCGTCATACTAAATCTTATATTGTTATATTTTTGAAATAATAAATAAAATAATTAAATAAATTTCCAAAAAAATGTAAATCTTTTAAAAGTCTAGTTCTTAGCATTTTCTTGAGTTTGTGAAATTATTTTCAAAATAAAAAAAATTAAATTAAACTAAAAATATATTTTAAAAAACAAACAAAAATAAAGGTACCATACTCGTATTGTACTCAAAATGTATACACTTTAAAATCAACATTTTTACTTTTTGTTGTATGGTGAATCAAATGCGGGTTAAAAATTAGTAATACGATGGTTAAGTGTTAAGATGAACCTAACGGAAAAGTCCAATTTGCTAGTTTAATATTGGCAAA
This sequence comes from Kewa caespitosa, assembly GCA_900322205.1. Taxonomy (NCBI): domain Eukaryota; kingdom Viridiplantae; phylum Streptophyta; class Magnoliopsida; order Caryophyllales; family Kewaceae; genus Kewa; species Kewa caespitosa. Next base: position 10,321 of record ONZA01014107.1, on the reverse strand, counting down.
ACAGTAGCTTAAAATGTGTCAAAATTAGAACAAAGTATATTAGATGGGTCATAAACTTGAGCTTGACATAAAAATCAAACAAGATCAAAATACAAAAAAGTGAACAAAAGTCAACCAACTTCAAGTAGATATACAGTTTGTAAACTGTGTGTATTTGTCACAACTTTTAAATGGTGTGTTATCAAAAGCCTTGGTCCAACTAGTTAGTATACTTGTTGACCAACCCTAATTAATTAATAAAGAAATTTGATTTTCTATTTAAAATATTAATTAAAAGTTATAAATTTAAAAATAACTAATTTTATTAAATGCTAACTAAAAGTGAATCAAAATTTGGTGTGTATATATAACTTTGATAAAAGTAAAAAATTACACCAATTTGGTGTGTATATATAACTTTGATAAAAGTAAAAAATTATACTTGTTGACCAACCCTAATTAATATTTGATTTGAGTAAANNTGTGTGCACGTGATGTGTTCATTGGGATCTCCTCTTCTCTTTGTGTCAGTTATATTAAATGTGTAATATGATTAAAAATTTATTCAAATTAACAACACAGAAGAAATCATTGTAGCAATGTTAATAAATGGACAAATAAACAAACGATTGAAACTCTTGGGATGAAAGTCGAGAAAAGTGTGACAATGATTTCTATAAATAAACAACAAGGACAATGATGTTATTGCGGTCAAGTGATACCACAAAAAAACATTGATCATCCAGAAAGGATTGCGAAGTAAATACTACTCACATTGCCCCTATAATTAGTCTTAAAAAGCGCACATGATGCGCTTCTATGTGCAAAAAGCAAGTATTGGTACAAAAAAGCGCGCACTTTAAGTTGCTTATGGCGAGGCGCATGAATTTTAACGGACGGCGCAAAGTTGGAGAAGAAAGTGAAAAAAATAAAAATTGAAGCGTTGAAACATATTTTTTTTAAAAAAATAATGATTGATTACTGATTAGTACCAGTAAATGGTATGAGTAAGGATGTTGTTATTGTTGTTGTCGTTTAGTATATTCTTATATAAAAAAAGAAAAAAGGTTTATGTTAATTTTAACGAAATTACTTAGCTTAGACTGTGTTCAGTTCATCTGTAGTACATACAATTCAATTCAGTTCACATTAATTTCAATTCAATTTAGTTAATATCAATTCAGTTCACTGTATTTTTTTCAGTTCGCTACAATAGATCACACCCTTATATTGTTACATTGTATTTCGACAACCCTGATTTACACATACGGTAAACTAAAGCCCTATTATAATGCTCCAAAACTTCCATTATAACCTACGTACTATCTTCACGATTAAAAAAAATTAAAAAATAAAATATTGACAACTACAAACAAAATGTGAAAAATATACGGAGCTCCCCGACAATTCGAATCTCGTGTATACTCTTTCTATGAACCTCGTTATAATCCTTATTGAAAGTTTCAACACCAAGTAAAAGTTGGTATACCGATATGTGGTCCCATGTTTTATTATAATACTTCGAACAAAGGATCTCTTGGACTTATGTTAATCATTATGAAACTAATAAATAAGCTAATTATAGTCTATAAGAATAACAATGGATCGGATGGACCCATATCCATATCCATTTATTTTTAATCCATTCATATCCATACCCACATCCCTATCACATCATTCATCCATATCCATGTCCGATGGGTGGAGTGGGTAAATGTATTACTGTTGAATATCCTAAAACTTCTAAAACATTATTCATTTTGTCATTCGTTTCAAAAATAATTTATCACCATTCTTTTACCTCTCCATTATCAATCATGATACATCAATATATTTCATATATTCGACTAAATATATTGCATTTTATTATAACATTCACAAAACATATCATAACCTAATATATATAAAAGACATAACGAGACACATCATAACCCATTATAAACAAATATTTTTGATAAAAATTAACATACATACCGTAAAAGCATGGAAAGCTTGGATGTATTTGCTTTGATCAGTACGCAAATGCACATGTACATCAAAGTCATAAAAAGGAAATATCTACATAGACTAGTGTCAATTCTTGAATGTTCATGAACTTAGATTTACTTCTTTTTCCGAGTAAGTGGCCCATGCTGGGGGAGCCTACCAGGCCCAAGCCCATCACTTTAATGGGCTAACACATGAGGAGGGGAAAGAGGTAATTATCTCCTCAAGTGCGCTAGTTGGGGATTGAACTTGTGACCTCAAGGTCATCAAGTACATCCCTTATCTCTAGACCAAGCAATGCTTGGTAACTTAAATTTACTTAGTTGTCCAAACAAAACGATATTTGGAAAAACTGATTATCTACGTATACCAATATTTTCAATAACGTATAATATATACAAAAACAAGGAAATAACATATGGAACAACATAATTTTTTAATTTATAACTTGGGGGTTACAACTTCTGGGAATCTCTTGATTCCTTTTTTAAGAATGGGGGAGTTGTTTTGTAGTCTCGGTTCAAGGGATTAAGAGTTTATTCTTGAATCATGATTTAAGGTTTGAGGTTTGGACAACGGGGTCTTTGCAACTTATTTTCGAACTATATTTCCTACAATTTGATAGTAGGGAGGTGATGGGGCTTTTGGCTTTTGGCTTGTGATTTGTTCCATCTTGGCTACTCTAAAGCCGTGGGTCATCTCCCTTTTGTAGGCTCCAATAGTAGTTGTTGTGATATTCCACAACTCTCTCTAACTCTATCTTCAAAAAATATTTAGTAAAGTGGAGATTAAGTTGGACTAACTCAACATTGATTTAGCCAAATTTTTGTATCTACGATCCAAATTAACTAAAATAAAAAAGTAACTAGTTCACTGAAACACACGGTTGAAACCAAGGATTAATAACGACTTAGATCATGGTCCACAACAATAATTATTACATTGCGAATACATACTTACTTAGACCAATTATATTGAATCAATTATTACCTTTTCTCAAAGCTCGTTTAACCTGAATTATAATGTCTAGTCTGTTTTATTTTTTGGGCTTTGGCCCAAATGTAAAGCTTGCACTCTTAGCTAAAGTAAAAACGAAAATTCTAAACTCACAATTTCATACACACTGTTTCATTCACATCCTCAAAAGCAAAGCTAATCTCCAAGTATCTGCCACTAAATCAAAAGCTTCTATCTTTAAAGTAAAATTCTTCCCTTTT
>ONZA01014087.1:9724-20890 GCA_900322205.1 Kewa caespitosa | reverse complement strand
GACTTAGTTCATTTGCCCCCAGGGTGGGGTCTCGTCTAAACGTGTATTAGACTTAGTTCATTTGCCCCCAGGGTGGGGTATGGTCTAAACGTATATTAGACTTAGTTTATTCGCCCCCAGGGTAGGGTCTCGTCTAAACGTCTACTAGACTTAATTCATTTGCCCCCATGGTGGGGTCTCGTCTAAACGTGCATTAGACTTAATTCGTTTGCCCCCAGGTTGGGCTCTCGTCTAAACATGTATTAGACTTTTTTATTTGCCCACAGGGTGGGGTCTCGTCTAAACATGTTGGAAAGAAAGAATTTGCAAGTCAAGATGTAGATGAAAGGCATGTGAGCCAAAAATGTTTCATTCATGGATTCTTGGGGGAGCCGACCCCTCTCGGCCAAAGGCCTTACAAAATGGATAAAAGGCTGTTCGGGGGAGCCTAACGCGTCATCTAGAAAAAGTCGAGGAATCAAAAAGTTTGTTGAGGTTGTTAAGGGGTGCCTACCCTGATGAGGCTCCGTGATGAGACTACGTTCTATACGAAGAACTTCTGTAGGTTGTTGATATTCCATGGTATGCCTATCTTCCTCCCTTCCGGAGTCTCCAGTCGGTAAGCCTTCGATTTTAATACTTCTGTCACACCACAGGGTCCTTTCCAGTTAGGTGTCATCTTCCCTTCTTCATTTTGTCTCCCTACGGACTCCATAGTCCTTAAGACGAGGTCTCCTACATTCAATTTTCTCTTCCTCACCCTTCGATTGAAGGCTCTCGTCATCCTCTTTTTGTAGACCTCAGCTCTTAATAGTGAGTCTCATCGTATCCCTGGGAGGAGGTTGAGGTTGTTCCCTAGCCTCTCTTCATTGGTTTCCGGGTCGAAGTGCTCGACTCTTGGACTCCTATTAGGGAACTACAATGGAAGTACGACTTTGGAGCTGTAGTTGAGGTTTAATGGTGTCTTCCCCGTGATCGCTTTCTCCGTAAGTCTTGATGCCCAAAACTCCTCCGCTAGCTTCTCTTCCCAAAGCCCCCTGGCTTTGTCCAATTTTTCCTTTATCCCATTCACCAGGATCTTGTTGCTTGACTGTACCTAGCTATTCGTTTGGGGTCTCGCTACGACCGTGAGGCTTGCTTTTACTTCGTATTCCATTAGCCAATCAATGAGCTTTGCTGTGTCAAACTTCCAGCTGTTGTCGAAGATAATGCTCCGAGGGGTGCCAAAGCGTGTGAGAATGTTCTCTAGGATGAAGTTCTTCACGTCGGCGACCGTTATATTCTTTACAGCCCTTGCCTCAATCCACTTGGTGAAGAAGTCGACAACATCGATGGCGTACTTCAGCTGGCCTGGGGCTTATGGGAAGGGACCCACTATGTCCATTCCCCACAGGTGGAAAGGCAATGGAGAGACGATTGGTGTTAATTCAGCGGAGGGGAGTTTCGTTGACGGGAGTGAAGACCTGGCACTTCTCGTAGCTCTTGATCATTTTGGGTGCATCGCTCTTCAAGGTAGGCCAGTAGAAGCCTAGCCTTAGGATCTTATGCGCCATGGTCCTTCCTCCTTGATGAGCTCCGCAGATGCCGACATGGGCCTCTCGAACAATCCCTTTTCCTTGTGTCTTCGAGACACACTTCATCAATGGATGGCTCAGTCCCCTCTGGTACATGATGTCGTCCCTAAGCTCGAACCACTTGGCCCTCGTTTGGACCTTCTTTTCTTCCTTCTCATCATCGGGGAGCTTTCCTTCTTCCAACCATGCTATCAATGGCTCCATCCACTCGTCTCTTCGATTGAGTAAGAAAACTTCAGATTTGGGTTCAATGCTTCTCTTCTCCTTTTCCTCTCAAAAGATGTTTTGGGATACCCCTTCAGCCGACGAGCTTGTAAGCCGAACCAGTGCATCGGCATGGTGGTTTTCAGAATGTGCTCTACCAATACCTCGTCGATGTGCTATGACATTTCCCGGACATTTCCAAGATACGCCTTCATTCCTTTTCCCTTAGCTTCATAGTCTCCTTAGATTTGTGATACGACGAGCTGGGAGTCCATCCTCACCTTAAGTTTTCTTGCCCCGGCGGCTTGGGCCATTTCCATTTCGGCGATGAGGGCTTCATATTCAGCCTCATTGTTAGATGCTTGGAACCCAAACCTCATTGCGTACTCGAAGATGTCCCCTCTTCCAAGGTGATGACAATGTCTACTCCGCTTCCGCTCTTGCATGATGAACCATCCACACTCGTCAGGCAGGACTCGGTCCAATAACTCAGCGTCTTCTCCGAGGGTGTCAGTTCGTCCACAAAGTATGCAAGAGCTTGGCTTTTTATCGCCATCCTTGGCTCGTATGAGATATCGTAATCAGTGTGCTCGTGTGCCCACACTTGTTCTCTCCTTACTTAATCTAGTTTTCCCAATATCTTCTTCAATGGTTGATTTGTCTCAACACGTATGGGATGGCCCTAGAAGTAGGGCCTGAGATTTTGGGAGCTAATGAGGACTCCGAGGGCACACTTCTAAGGTATTGAGTACCTGAACTCATCTCCGCACAAAGCATGGCTGGTGAAGTAGACGGACTCTTGTTTCTTCTCTTCCTCCCTACGAGTCTTTCTTCTGGTTTTAGTGAGGCTATCTTGGGTAGGGAACCTAGGTATAGCTTTAACTTTTCAAAGGCTTCTTGTGCCTCGTTTCTCCACTCAAATCTCATTCCCTTCCTTAGTGTCGAGAAGAAATGTGCGCACTTGTCGGCTAACTTGGAGACAAACAGGTTAAGTGCCGCGATGCACCCGGTCAACTTCTATACAACTTTGATGCACCTTGGGGTTTCCTGTCAATCACAGCCTTTACCTTCTCCGAATTTGCGTCAATGCCTATTTCTCTTACCATGAATCCTATGAACTTTCCTCCTCTCACACAAAAGACACATTTCTTTGGATTGAGTTTCATCTTTTTTCTCCTAAGAGTCTCGAACGTCTCTCTCAGGTCCTCCACGTGGTTGGAGGATTTCACACTTTTGGTGATGAGATCATCCACATAGGCTTCAAGGTTTCTACCAATTTTCCCTCCAAAGACCTTTTGGACGAGCCTCTTGAAGGTTTCTCGGGAATTTTTCAAGCCAAAGGGCATCATTGTATAACAGAAAACGCCATCGTCGGTGATGAAGGCTGTTGAGCTCTGATCCTTCTTCCTCATGAAAACTTTGTGGTATCTGGAGAAGGCGTCCATGAAACTTAGGAGTTCATGGCCCTTGGTGTAATCGACAAGCTTGTCTATCCTCAGGAGAGGGAAGTGGTCTTTCAGACAAGCCTTGTTCAAATTAATATAATCGACGCACATCCTCAAACTCCCAGTTGCCTTTTTCACCATTACAACGTTTGCGAGCCACTTGGGGCATAGGCATTCCCTTATGAAACCAGCATCCAACAACTTCTTGACTTCTGCCGACGCGGCCTAACTTCTCTCTTCGTCTAGATGTCTCTTCTTCTGCTTGAAAGGCTTGAGCTTGGGGTTTATGACAAGGTTGTGTTCCATGGGATCTGTCAATACCGAGCATCTAATCCGGGCTGAAGGCAAAGACATCTTGATACTCCTATAGGAGTTTTGTCAGTCCTTCCTTGTTGACCTTGTCCATCTCGTCACCGAGGTATGTGACTCGCTCAAGATGAGAGGGGTCCAGGGTGATCTCTACCTTTCCCCCGTAGGGTGTAGCCCGTTGTCTCTCATCGATCCTTGAGTCGGTAACTTCAGGCGGGATGAGATCTACCATCAGACATTGTACCTCCTTCCCTTTTTCTTCTTTCGTTGGGGTGGTCTCTTCCACCTTCATGATGATTTTGTCTTCGAGAGCTTCCTTCTTTCTCTTCTTCGAACTGTTCTCGGCGGGAACCAAGGTCTTGGTCTCGGCAGGTAGTAGCGTCTTCCCCGAGATAATACTCTTATCGCTCAGGCATTGGATGTATTAGGTCCCGGCTGTCTTCTTATCATCGAGGACCTTTCCTACTTGCCCGTCGTCCCTATGAAACTTCAATGTGAGCAACATCATGCTTGGTGTCCCATTGATTTTGTTCAGGGATGGTCATCCAAGGAGGACATTATATGCTATCGGGACATTAACGACAAGGAATTCTGAGACGACACACCTTGCTCCATTTTTTGGCCCTATCCTCACTGGGATTTGGTTACTTCCCACTGGCAAGACCTGGTTTCCATCGAAACAAATCACGGGATGATTGATTGGTATCACCTTGTCCGAAGTGTAGCCGAGGTCTATGAGACAGCCGGCCATGATTAGGTCTACCGAGCTCCCTGTATATACAAGGACCATTTCACCAGGGTTTTTGCTATCTTCATCTCGACCATGAGGGGGTCATCATGAGGAAATTGAAGAGGCCTCATGTCCAACTCGTCGAAGATGATGGGTTTCCCCAACTTGGGAACTTCCTCGATCAACATGATTTGGTTGAGGGATCGGAGATGAGCTAGTCTTGCTTTGTTCGTCAGGCCACCTCCTATCGGGCCACCTGAGATGACAGCTACCTCGTTGGAGTCCGAGGAGGATCCTGAGGCTGTGGGCTCGGCTGCCCCCTGGCCTGGCTGAACGGTGGTCGTTCCTTTCTCCTTGAGAAAAGGATTTAGTTTCCCTTCTTCTTCTAGCTTTTCGAGATGGGAGCCTAGCTCTCGACAATATTTTCCATTGTGTCCATGATCGTTGTGGTAATGGAAAAAGAAGTAGCTCTTCCCTGTTCCCTCCTTGATTGGGGTTGAGTGGGGTAATAACTTGGGGTCGATTTTTGCCAAGATGGCCTCCTGGTTGCAGTTCAGGATGTGATTCACTATGGGGCTCTCCAGCATTTTCCTATCAGATTTTCCCTGCCCTTTGAATCCGCTTCGACCTCCTCCTCTTTCGGACCCTTTTCTCTTGAACTGGGGCTTCTCGAAGGTTAAGGTTTCGACCTTCCTTCTTACTCTCTTTGACATCTTTCTTGACTTATCATCGTTCTGCTTCTCCCATCAGTGCCCCCCATTTACCACATCTCGCCCAAACCTCTCCCAGGTCATGAAGAGTTTGGACGAATAGGCCCGGACGAAGGGTAGGTTGAGATTTTCTTTCTTCATCTTCATGTTTTCGAAATCTTTCAATATCTTACTTCCCTTGACGATACCTTTGACGTATGCCATGCATGCTATCGTCTGGTCGAGTTCTGTGATTTCTAGACATTCGTCATTGAAACGTTTGTCGTAGTCCTTCATTGGCTCCTTTTTTCCTTGCACGATGTTGAAGAGGTATTCCGAACACTTCTTAGTTTCCTCACGTGTCATGAAGTTCTCTATGAAGATGCAGCAGAGCTCGTCGAAGTTGTGGATGCTATGACGAGGGAGGCTATCTAGCCATTTAAAGGATCTCCCTTGTAACGTCCCAACAAAGTGTCAGCAGTACATGGCATTGTTCCGCTCTTGCATCATCATAGTGGCTTCATAGGCCATTAGATGCTCTCGAGGTGAGGTCATCCCATTGTACTTCTTCATCTTCCCGATTTGAGAGTTCAAGTTTAGGGGATAAGCCATGATCTCTTCGCTGAAAGGGACCTTCATGGTAAGGTTGGGGCTTATCTCCAATCCCTTGAAACTCTTTGTGATGTCGTCGTAGTCTCTCGGCCCTAGTCAGGTCGTGACGGGCCCTCGTTGACCGAGCAACTTTTGCTGGCAACTCCCCACAGACGACGCCAAATGTTTCGAGTGTTTTTAGGTAAGGAGAGTGGAGCTTCGAAGACTCAAAGGGTTGTAAGGCCTCGACTATGAGATGAGGTGGATCTTGACATGGATTATCGTGGGTGAACTACATGCACAAAGAACGCACGTGAACTGCCCCCGACGTAGTCCGAGAAACGGTCCTCGGACAATCAAGTCAGTAAGGAGGTTCTCAGAAAGGGGTTTTCCCAAAGGGGCAAATAGAATGCTCTTTAGGGAAGCCAAATCTTCCTTGGAAATAGGGAAAGACCTGAATGCTCTAGAGAGAGAAAGTGAGTGAGATAATTAATCAGTTGTCTTAATAAAAAATATGTTTCTTACCCTTGAAAGGTGTGCATGCCACCTATTTATGGATATTCCCCGGGTGATGGTAGGGTTACGGCTTGCCCACTAGGGAGGCGCCACGTGGACATTGCTTTCCTTGGCCTAGCAAAGATGTGGGCCTTGAGGGTCGCCAATCAAGTCAAAGCATGTGTGTCATTCTTTTAGTCTTCTGGAATCTTCCATAAGCATGCCTCCTCCATATGAGGTGCCCTAGAGGGACCGAGAATACATCTCGGCTGTGTACCCCTTCGTCACCTCGTCCAATGGTCGTTTGAATGCCACTTCCCCCCCTCGTCCGGACCTTTCATCTTTGAGCGGGGATGTGGGCCTATGAACTGCATATTGAGAGTGCCTCCCCCTACTCCTGAAGGGAGGACGAGGGTCAGGCGACGAGTGCTGGGAGGGAGAAATGACTTCGTAGCATCTTGCGAGGGTGGTCTTTCTGGTCCGTAGGCCGTTGAAGGGGCCCCGGCTTGATGGGTGACTACGGGACGCGAACGAGGCATAAGACGAGATAGGCCAAAAAGGTCCAAGGGTAAACGAGGAGCCCAACCCAAAATCAACCAAACATTAAGGTTTTCAATATTCATTTAAAACTTAGTATGGAAAAAGACATTATTTTATTTCCATAAAATATTATGTAATAAATGGAAAGGAAAAAAGAAAGACGATACGCAAAAAAATAAAAGTAAACTACGCTTCAGCCTAGCGAATTTGTGCAAATTCGTTGAATAGCCCAGCGATTTAGCCCAAAATCGTTGGCCCTCTAGCGGAAGTTATGGAGAGTCTTAATTCTAGCAAGTGGTAAGAACCCATGAAATTTGAACTGGATTCCATATTTGAGAACCGAATATGGGACTTAGTCGATTTTCCAGATGGCGAAAGACCCATCCGATGCAACTGGATCTTTAAGATGAAGACAAACAAGGATGGAAACATACTTGTTTTCAAAGCTAGACTTGTGGCAAAGAGCTATAGACAAATCCATGGTATTGATCATGATGAGACCTTCTCACCTGTGCACTTAAATCCATTAGGATACTCCTAGAAATTGCCTCTCATTACAACTATGAAATTGGCAAATTAATATCAAAATAGCCTTCTTGAATGGGTTTTTCGAAGAGGATGTGTAAATCACACAACCTAAAGGTGTTGTCGATCCAAGGAATGCTAGAAAGATATGGAATCTAAAGAAATCCATTTATGTCTTAAAGTAAGCATTCTGTAGCTAAAATCTGCGTTTTGTTGAAGCCATAACATAATTTTGTTTTATCACAAATGCACAAGAACCTTGTACATACAAGAAGTTAAGTGGGAGCACGATTTCCTTCTTGGTCTTGTTTGTCGATGATATATTACTCATTGAAAATAACATTCCAATGATAGAGCTAGTAACGGCTTGGCTCTGACAATGTTTCTAGATCAAAGACCTTGGATAAGTCGAGTACATCATGGGCATCAAGATCTATCGAGGCAGATCAAAAAGGCTAATGTGATTGAGCCAAAAAAAAGCATATCAATGAGATAGTAACTCGATTTCAATATGTAGGATGTCAAGAACAGTACTTTACCCATTATTGTGGAACGATTCTCACCAAGACGCAAGGTCCGAAGACCTTAGCTGAGCAAGAACGCATGACGACTTGATGCACACTAGAGTGCGACCAATAATATCTTGAAGTATCTGAAGAGAACTAAAGATAAATTCCTTATTTATGACGGAGAAAGAAGTTGGTTGTAAAGGGTTACACCAATGCGTCGTTCCAAACTGATAGAGGCGATTCAAAATCCCCATTTTGGTTCTGTCTTCTGCCTCAATAGAGGAGCAGTATGCTAGGAAAGTGCAAAAATTGAGCACTGTGGCAAATTCTAAGACATATGCCGAGTACATTGTAGCTTTAAAAGTAGCAAAAGAAGTGGTATGGATTCTCAAGTTGATCATTGGCTCCTTATTACGATAGTAGAGGAGCCATCGCCCAAGACAAGAAGCCAAGGTCACAGCAAAAGTCAAATCATGTTGAGCAGAAATATCACCTGATTAAACAATGGGTCAAGTCGGGTGATGTGAGCATATGCAATGTACATACAGACGATGACGTGGTAGATCCACTGACAAAGCCGCTTGATCATGTCAAGCATGAAAGTCACACTGCCGCGATAGGTCTTCAGCACTTTAAGTGTGATTAGCCTATATGTTTTAGACTATGATATAGGTTCATGATTATAAAACATCGCTCTGCACATTTAGCATATTGTTCAGTTTTGGTTTGTTAAAATATTATGTATGGTGTTGAGTTCATATCCAAATAATACAATACAAACGTCCAAATAGGTTATCAAGATGACGTTTAGGAGAGTGAAACCCTATTAAGTGAGCTGGAGTTTGTGATTATGAGTCCCTAATCTAAGTGTTGGTATTATATTCTGACGACTCAAGATGATTAGATTGCAAGTTGATTTCGGTACTATTTCATGTGTTGTGAAATGGATGTGAAGTATCAATTGCATAGTTATGAGTTGAGAACTCATGACATGAGAGATCGAGCATGAGCACTCTATAAGATCAAATAGTTATAAGAGTTTCTTACAAAACTATCTCGAGCCATTACTAAAACCTGAGTGATCATGGATAACAGCTTAAGGATTGGCGGTCTACGATTTTCTCAAACACCTATCGTAACAGGAGATCACAAAGGAAACATTCAAGCAATTATGAATTAAGTTGTGATTCATGAATACACAAGACGAAAATTGTCCTCCCTTCAGGGGCACTTGTCTTAAGGCCTCTTGATAAGTTGAACATGTAAAATGCATGGTCATACTCAATTAAATTACGACGTTAATCAGTTGTTTTGACAGTCTAATTCAAAATCACAAAACATATTTGAGCTTGATAAGGATGACCAATATCTTACCTCAATTTTGCTTGAATCACAATAAGAGGGAATACAATAAGACGAAAATTAGTTTTGAATTCAAAGTCACTAATTAAATCTGGTCCAATAAGAAGTTACTTCAGACCAAAGAAGCAAAGGAACGAGGGAGAGGGAATGGCTCCCTTTGGCCGTATTTAGGCCTTTTGGGCCCGTGTAGAAACGCCCCTTTTAGGGCATTTTCTTTTGTGCCTATATGAGGGAGCTATGCCTCTCATATTTTGGTAATAACTATGCCTGTTTAGATCTAATACATTATTAAAGAAGGTGTAATATTTTTATCAAACCATGACCTTAAAGTGAGTTAAAACGAACCAAGGAGAAGAACCATAAGGAGCTGTACCTTCGTGATTCCGATCTAGCTGTCGCCTTGGGTTGGTCTAGTTGTGGGAATTCATAGGAGTAATGTTAGGGTCTTATTGGAGGTCATCTACATGAAGAGATCAAGAGGGGTACATGGCCTAGAATATCCGGTTCGTGGCATACTTGGCAAGACATGCCATCGAGAGGTAACTTATATGTGAACTAGAGTACATATGACGATCTAATCTTATGTGTTTTTCTTTTATATGATTTGATCATATATAACATAGATCCTAACCTCACCCTATATCAATAATACAATAAGTCGCATTAGTATATGAATGGAAGAAGGGGAATTCCAGTTGGTGCCCATGTGTTTAAGGCATTTCCAGTTGGTGCCACTACTAGAAAACATGCATTTTCTCGACGCCGATTTTGGACATTCTCGACGTTTTCTTGCAATGAAAAAACATTTCTCGACGCTTCCCAAAAGCGTAGAGAATTATGCCGTCGAGAAATTAAGACGTTTTTAATCGTTGAGGTTTCTTTTAAAGTTCATCGAAATGCAATGTTTTCTCGACGTATATATTCATCTAGGTGCAGTAGCGCGCCTACTATATATACAACCATTATCCCAAAATAATTTTATAAAGCTAGCATAATGTACATCATGATTATGTACAAATCATATACGCTCATGTGTTCGTAAGCAATATTATAATGAATATTATAACCAGTAATCAAAGATTAAAAATTATGATAATAAAATTGAGTCTTCTATAATATATAAACCAAACGTCAAACATATATTGCGATTTAACATTTGATGAATAATAAGGTCCTAAAGACAATTAAAAAAATTTAAACATCCTAGTTTTTGAAAAAGTAAACAACTATTTGAGATCTAAATGCGCCTATGTATCTAATATATTAAAAGCTATTTAGCTTGATCATCAATCAGCTAGCAAAGCCACGACATCTCCTCTACTCGGTGTTGTTACCTTCGGGATCTTCGGTTTCGCCATTTGACTCATCCATCTTCAATTCATAAATAATAAGTTAGTAATGTATTGATATCAAACATACTCCAATTCCAGTCCAACAAGTCAGTAGATAAGTTGGTCAAGTTATGTGAGAAACTGAACGAGTAGTAAGCCTCCAGAACAAAATAACAGAAACCACAAACTCTCAACTCCTTAAAAGTAACTAGAAATGCACCACCAAGATGGAATCTTGACTCAAGGAAAATTAGACCACATACTCCAATTCCAATCAAACAAGTCAGTACATAACACACAACAAGAACAACCCAACAATTAAACACATTAATTATAAATTCATCAAGTAACATAGAAAACTAAACCCCCAAAAAAGTAAGGAAAAAGGAAAAACCCTCACAACCCATGTCAATATATTGAATCTTGTTCATCCTAATTAATAACACATCTACACTCATAGGTCCTTACACAATTACACTCAAAAGAAAAATTAAATGGACAAAAAACAAAATGAGAAAAGAAAACCCCACAACACCCAATCCAAAAGATTGAATCTTTCTCATTCTACAATCACAGTGTAGACAAAATTTGTCAATTCCAAACACCACATTACCACCAGACCCTTTGGCCATAACACAACTTCATCCTACCTCCCCTGCCCAGACATTAGAAACCCAACCAGAACAGTACCCAATCGGGTCAACCAGCCATGGTACCTCTGACAGTTCTTCCCTTCCAGATGAAACACTTCAGATATCCAGTCTGGCCGGGTCTACCATAGACCGAACAACACAAAGTCTTACACCTCGAAGAGAACTGTTTACCCACATAAGAATTGAACACCAAAAATAGAAATAAAAGAGCTCATAAACAATTAACAACA